>VCRD01003621.1:0-58158 GCA_006783055.1 Trinorchestia longiramus
GCCAATGAAGGCCAATGAAGGCCAATGAAGGCCAGTTGGCCAATGAAGGCCAGTTGGCCAATGAAGGCCAGTTGGCCAATGAAGGCCAGTTGGCCTATGAAGGCCAGTTGGCCTATGAAGGCCAGTTGGCCTATGAAGGCCAGTTGGCCTATGAAGGCCAGTTGGCCTATGAAGGCCAGTTGGCCTATGAAGGCCAGTTGGCCTATGAAGGCCAGTTGGCCTATGAAGGCTAGTTGGCCTATGAAGGCTAGTTGGCCTATGAAGGCTAGTTGGCCTATGAAGGCTAGTTGGCCTATGAAGGCTAGTTGGCCTATGAAGGCTAGTTGGCCAATGATGGCTCATTTGTCAATGAAAACTAGCTTTTTACGAACGCTAGTTTTCTTACGTAGATCAGTTTTTCTATAGGGGCAACACACTCCGACATTTTTATTGAGCAAGGACAATTTTTTGAGAAATAATAGTTTCTCGAGCAAGAATAGTTTCTCGAGCAAGAATAGTTTCTCGAGCAAGAATAGTTTCTCGAGCAAGAATAGTTTCTCGAGCAAGAATAGTTTCTCGAGCAAGAATAGTTTCTCGAGCAAGAATAGTTTCTCGAGCAAGAATAGTTTCTCGAGCAAGAATAGTTTCCCGAGCAAGAATAGTTTCCCGAGCAAGGATAGTTTCCCGAGCAAGGATAGTTTCCCGAGCAAGGATAGTTTCTCAAAAAATGCTGGTTTCCAGGTCGGCTACTTTCATGCCTAGGCAGCAGCTTCTGACAAATGGCAGCAGTTTTGGAGTTCGTGTTTCACGAACAGGGCAAAAGTTAAGACCAAAGAAGGCCACATCCTTATTTATCAGCGTCTGAGGAGCAGGTCTGAAAACATTGACCTCTGGGTGTGACTGCAAATCCAAATAAAATGGCCATCATGCCAAAGTCCTGCTGGATGATACAAAGTATAAAATTGTCCCTTACCGCTAAAATAAAACTTTTCATTTTTTGTTCCCCTCGGCTGCGACATATTATGTGAAACTATACAAAAGTGAGTAGCCTAGTGAGGTGAATAGTATCAGGGGGAAGTAGAGCTGAAGAGTCAACGACAAAAATTCCGGAGTCTTTGTACTGTATATTGAATTTATTTTCCTGTAATTGACGGGAAAAAGAGACAAACAAATAAACTTCAAGCTTCCCCTGAACTTAACCATTTATATTATTCCCAAGTAATTGGCGCATTATCAGATGAGTTCAGTAATGACTTGAGCCCTATTAACACGTTGCCTCCGATTGCCTGATTGGTGTAAAACTTCACTTTGTACGCATAGTCACTAGAAGCATCTGAAAAAATTACAGAACTTAACCTCAGTGGTACACATACGTACCACTTCGGAGTCAACGTGTTAAAGCTCAACTAAGTTAAACTAGGTACATAATAATAGTAATAATAATAATACTAACATATGAAAGTGAATTTATATAGGGAAGTCTGAATTCTTCATTATAATGACCCCAATAACGTCCTGAGTTGTTGATGTACCTTGTAAAAATATTTAAGGGAAAGACCAAAATAGCGGAAAGAAAAACCTGTGAAGGAGTCGATCCTTCGTTCAGCTGTCCGAGAAGATACTTTGTTCAGCTTTCAGAAAGGATACGTAGCTCAATATCTCGAGAGGATATTTTGTTGTTTAAATAATGGATACTTTTTCAGTGTCGCGAGAGGATACTTTTTCAGTGTCCCGAGAGGATACTTTGTTAGTTTCTGGAAACGATACTTTGTCAGTCTCCGGAGAAAATACTTAATTCAGTGTCTGGAGAAGATACTTCGCTCAGTCTCTGGAGAGAATACTTTGTTCTGTGTTCAGAGACACGACTTTCTTCAGTCTTTAAATGGAAAGCACTGAAAAAACGGCTAACTGTAACTCAGAAACCTAGGCTCTTGTAACTCTGGAACTAAGGGACATATAAGTCTATTTTTAAAACTTATATTAGTCAATATTTAAGGTCCTTATTACTTTGAAACAAATGCCTGAGTTTTTGCAAAATCGAAGTCCGCATAACTTTATAAAACTGACTCTCAAATACCTCTGATAATAATACCAGAGCTGGCTGACGCAACATGCGTGTTGATAAACGCACCTCGGAAGTGTGTTTATTTTTAATGTCGACGATCACGACGGTCTCTGGTTCCCATACTGCTTTCCCTTCACCTCCTCCTTCCCTCCATCTCCTCCTTCCCTCCACCTTCTCCTCTCCACCTTTTTGTTCCCTCCACTTCCTTCTTCCCTTCATCTCGTTCTTTCCTCCACCTCTTCGTTCCTTCCACCTCCTCCTTCCTCTCAATTTCCTCCTTCCCCTCAACATAATATTGCCGCTCGATAAAGCACTAGTCCAGCCACAGTTGGAATATGCAGTGCAACTCTGGTTTCTCACCCCACGAAGAAATATCAATAAACTGAAAAAAATTCTGTGTAAAGCAACAAAATTCATTTCAGAACTCTGCAATCTTAGTTACAAAAAACGTCTTCAACACCTTGAACTTATCTGCATAAAACAAAGAAGACTGCGAGGACAACTCGTTGAGACCTCTAAGTATCTCGAAGTCTTCGGGGGGCATCCTAGTGAAAAGCTTAACACGTTGCCTCCGATTGCCTGATCGGTGTAAAACTTCACTTTGTACGCATAGTGTCTAGAAAGATCTGAAAAAATTACAGAACCTAACCTCAGTGGTACAAATACGTACCACTTCGGAGTCAACGTGTTGAATGCATGGTACGACAAAACTAAGCTCAACATAGGAAGTAAAATTGGATTTAGAGCACATTTTATTCATGTGCTTTTCCTCATTTTTATCAAAATAATGGCGATTTCGGGGGTAAACAAGGTGTTTTTTGCATTTTTGACCCAAATCGATTTCCTCTTATAGTTTCCATGCTAAATCATAAGTAAATAGAGTTTTGGAAAGAGAAAATCAATGTCTACAAACGATCCTGCCCCTTTTTTGCCATCATAAGAATCAAAACTCGTAAACCGAAAATCGAAAATTTTTACCATTTTCACTAACGATGTTACCCTGGAAGGGGTTTTCGAAGAGACTGTAATGTGCGAACCAGAAATAACGGCCAAAAACTAATAATGAGAAACTTCAAGACATCCCAAGTTATGAATTTCATTCCCGTTAAACTTGCCGCAACTTGGAACCATCTGTCCGAAAACATCGTTTCTGCTGGCACTATGAACACATTTAAAAATCGTCTCGACATATATTCGAAAACGAAATCCCCAGTTTATAACGCACTAATTCTGTCCAGGGGCCAGAGTATGACTGTAGTACTTGCATATGCCTGAAATGCCTGTACGTGAGTGAAGTACTTGCACGTGACTGAATTAACTTACGTGATTGGGGTGTACGTGCATGACTGATGCCTTTACTTTAGACGGCATGGGACATAGGTAACAACCCAACTATGGGCCAAATGACTCGTTTTTACAGCTTTATTTTACTCTGTTTTATTCTATTCACTTTCTCCTTTTCACCACTTTATTAAGCGTGCATGGCGCACATTGTTCCCGGACATGTAGATACAAAGAAACGCAGAAATATGGAATGATCAAAATGTAGAAATGCAGAATGCAGAAATATGCCAAGTGCATGGTTGTATGGTTAGTGGATAGAGACAGTAAAAAATACCTAATATCTTCAAACTTCATTGAATTGTTTACAAACTCTTGGGATTTGATCTTCATAGGTGTTTAATATTCAGTGTCACATGGTTTCAGTAGCAATTGATATATCAATAGATATTCAGTGGAATTTGGTATTCAGTGTGATTTAATATTATTATTCTTATATTCTTAGTTTAATCAGCGCAGTCACAACAAAAACGATCCCTGCAGTGATACACGGTGTAAGGAGCTAGTCATATAAGTTTTAGAGTCACGCATCTTCAAGAAAGTGAGAATAAGTATCAAAGTTGTCAGGATGGTGTCATAACTGGTAGCCAAGTGAGACGCTTTACATATAAAAGTAAACATTTTGGGAAGTAGAATTTCCAAGGTCACAACTAGGTTTATTCAATGCTGGTAATAGTTCAGGAATTTCGTCAGTCCTTACATTAGGTTATAGAAATTAATTTATTTTAGGAATTTTTATGGAGGTCCATCAATTTCCACCCGCTCATCATTACGAGGATAGCCCCTCAGATTAGCTGGAGGGTGTTCACTGGAACAACAGTTTCTGGCAGCGTTGTAGTTCGGGCATTCAACGAGGTCATGTTGCACCGTAAGTGGCATCTTGCAGTTTCTACACTCAAACGCTGCTCTTTGTTCCTATAAGTGTCCATAGGCGGTCCAGATTTTTTATCATTTCTTAGTTATGGTGCTTTTTATCAACAATTTATAATCCACATAAGGGATTGGTTTCGAGGTTATCTCCCGCTGGTGTGTAGCTCGAACAGCTGCTTCATCCGCCCTTCCGTTCCCCCTCATACCAACGTGACTGGACATCCAGCAAAAGGTGATGGGTTTCTCACTTTGAGTCACAGACAGTTGTGTAGTGAATCATCTCGCTCACACTACATATGAACACAGAACAGACGAGGCTAACTTTCGTCAACCAATGAGCGAACAAGACAACAAAAGTGAATACAGTGATGAGACTTGAGTCCGTTACGACCGGAAGCACGACGTCGACCAATGAGTGGTCTCGATCAGGGAGTGAAGCCCAGCTAACTGCCCAATATAAGGAGGCTGCAACGCTCTGTTTCACGGACTTATGCCATTTTTTGTATGGCATTGTATGGCAGACGGATGTATGGTACCTACCACCACCAAGATTGCGATTCGATTGCCCCCTTCCTTTATTTTCGTAAATATCTCTTTTTCTCAATTTTTCTGTGTTTATTCTAACTAACTGGTATTTTCTTAAATCAGAGGTGATGCGAGTTAGGAGTAGATATCCCTGTTCCGAATGGGGCCAGACCGTATAAGCAAACCCTATTAAGTTAGAGGGGAGTGCCTACAAGTAGGGCAGGGATCCCTGACTGGATAAGACTGCATCTGTTAGGTAGGCTAACCAAAAGCATTAGGCATAAGTTGTTAGGGAAATAACTTCTTCATTTTTTGTTCTTTCCTAATTCTTTTATTCTGGTACTCAGAACACTGACTAAACCACACTAGGAAACACTTAAATACAACACTTTCGAAATGCCTCAATTTGGGAAGCTGCTTTTGCACTTGCTTAACCCTAGAGAACCACTGGATAAACTTAAATTTTTTCAAACTATCCAGAATCCCTTAAAACTGCCACTGACCGAACTCTGTGAGGTACGGTCCGGCTACAATGCCTTCACGGAGTGCGAATCTGATGTCGAGAAACTCTTGACCCAAAAAGCCACTACAACACGAATGTCCATTGGCTTGGAAGCCCGATTGCCACCTAAAATCAGAACACAACGGTCCGTTGTCTGCAGGCAAATAGACAGTTGGATTAGAGGAAAGCCAGCAGTTGAACTTAAACAGGAAATTACATACCGCAACCAACACCTTGAGGAGCCGGAAATCATCAAGTTTGGTCAATATACACACGTCTTTAAAATAGAATTCACAACCATTAATATGGCCAGTCATGTTCTCCAACATGAAATACTCTGCGAACACGTAAAAATAGTCCCATCTCAAATTTACCATGAGAAATTCATTGATATTTTGATCTGTTTAACTGCTATAAAATGGAACAGCATGCAACGAAAGATTGCCCAACCCCCAACCTAACCATATGCTTCGAATGCACGGGAAATCATAGTTACAAAAATAGCACGTCCTCAATTAAAAAATTCCTGAACTGCCAAGGTGATCATCAAACAATGGCAATGAGCTGCCCAACAAGAAAAACAATTATTAAAAACAAAACCCAGCTACTGGAAGAAAAAGCAAAAGAAAAACAAGAACAGACATATACAGAAGCTCTTGAAAAGACGATCAAACAGGAGGAGAAGCAAGCAGAACGGGTGAAAAACACAGCAGAAATCATGTCAGAGAGCAGTCTAGCCGCCTTGATCATTATCATAGACGCACATGTTGCTAACATAATTACCCCTGGCTTCTATAACTTCCATATTAACAAAACACTAAAAAGAAACATCATGCAACCTATTGAATTGGACACTAACCCCGACTCAAAATAACTTTTCAATAACGATCTGTTAGTACACACAGTAAACGTAATACGCACACTAAAAATGCGGTCGGAATCAGACACAAGCTCGGAGTCACAAGACTCGCATGAACAGGAGGAAGGCGTGGAGGAAATGGAGGCGGAAGTGGTGGAGGCGAGCGGAAGACAAGAGTACAAGTCAAGACAAAAAGACACAAGCAATAACGGTGAAACCCAAAGATAGCACAAGAGCCCCAGATGTGAAGCCAAAGTCGAAGGGACTGCCACAACGACAACCAAAACCACTTGAACAAGTAGCCATACGACCGGCATACAGATACGACATCACCATCTACGCCGTTGACGGTAACAAACGTGATCTATCGGAAGAAGAGCTGTCACTAATGGTTCACCAACAACAAGCAAATACCATCTATGACCAAAATGCACTCAATCACAGGATGTTGAAAAATTTTTGTTTGAAAACTGTAAAATAAAGAACTCAAAGAAATAATAGTATGGATTGGAGAACAGGAGTTTAAGAAGATTAGATCCGACACCCAAAGAACGCCTGAAAGGTCGGGAGAAGGAAAGAAGATATGCAGAGAGAGAGACGACTCCCAAAGTAATGCAGTATAATGTATCGAGCCAGAAAATACATAAACCAGCATTAACAAATATTTATTTTAAAATAAACTCAGACATAGTATTACTAATTGATCATGGTTGTAAAAATAATGAACAAATAAAAATATATAACTATAACGTATATAGAACGAACAGGCTCAATGAACCACACCACGGAAGTGCAATAGCCATACAGAATCAATGAATCATACTACAGTGATATGATAAGCTGCAAAATACACACCAAATTAGGCAAAATTGAAATGCAACAGCATACGTTCTGTTTAGAATAGGATATTTGCACTACCTAGATTTTTATTCACTATTTAACAAGAGTTAACCCGTATATTTCATCGGCGATCTCAATGCTCGACACACCAGACTGTATTCAGGGTATAACAATATAATGGGTGAGCAGCTCGTAACATTAATGGACAGAGGGCATATCATTAAAGACGGACCACACTTCCCTACACACATAACCCATCGATCAAAAACATCACCAGACATCATTCTTACTAACACAAAAACACATCATAACACACATGCACAAATAGGCCTAAAAACACCAAGTGACCACTATTGTATCATTTGCACTATCACCACACAACCCATACAAATTCCCATCAGACCACGTAGAGCATACGATAGAGCAGATTGGACCGAATATAAAGATGACTTGGAGGATAATCCTGTGCTTGACTTGCGAGCAACGACACCAAACCGACTAGATCAACACGTAAAAGAATGGACCACACAAATTCAGACAGCAAGCAGTAACAGAATCCCCATAGTCACTCACCGCACTTTAATATATGGTTTAAGATCCCATAAAATAACTGTATTAACAAGGGTTCACAATGGTTTATTTAAAAAAATTAGGAGCGTGGCCCATCACCGGAAAGAATGAGTAGACTGAGAAAACTAAGACAAGAGATAGCGCAGGAGTACAGAGCAAAAAAGAAAGAAGCCTGGGATAAGCTAATAAGTAAACTTGACGCAGAAAAGAATGACTGCTATTTCTGGAAAATCATTGAAGGAATAACGGGGCAAAACACTGAAAAAGAGCAAAGATACCTAGTGAATGACCAAAATGAAGAAGTGTACGAGGACAAAGGAAAAGAACAACTTTTTCGTACTTATTGGAGCAGCATATTTCGGAAACATACGGATGAGGAAGATGAGTTCAATAGGCAAAACCATACGAGAGTGCATCAATATATGGAGAACAAAGAATCACAATTAACACATCATGACATAAATGCGTTTAATAGACTTAAACGGCAGACGTCATTTCTAACATTGGAAGAAAGGAAAAGATATTTTAAAAATTTGAATCATAAAGCCGCAGGAGAATACGATATAACCAAGTACCAACTTACTAACCTACCAAAAAGCATGATTACAACCTAATTACAATCACGAACGCTACCCTGTCGTTGGGATATTTTTCCCAGCGATGGAGGACATCCATAATGATCTTTTTACCAAAACCCAATAAGTCACCTACTCAACACGTAAACTATAGACCTACATATATCCTTACTTAGCATTCCCGGAAAAATTTTAGAAAGAGTCATGAATGCAAAGCTCACTGACTCCCTGGAGAAACATAACATTTAAAATGATCATCAGTACGGGTTTAGAAGTGGCAGGGGGACAAACACAGCAGGAGCAATAATGTACAAAACAATAGTTGTCAAATATGCAAATAAAGAAAGAATCAACATAATACTACGGGATATCAGTAGCACATTTGACAGGGTGTGTCACTTAAGACTTAAATATAAGTTACTAATCAACAACATCCCAGATTACCCAGTCCGCTTTATGAATAATTATATCACAAATAGGGCTGCAAAAATTAGAATAAATAATTACATAGGATCCAGTTTCGAAATGGGCAGCTGGATACGCGAGGGCGGATGCCTCAGCCCAACACTATTTACATTTTACACACATAATTTACTAGATCCCTTAAGAAACACCATTAACATAGCGTATGCAGATGACATTACTCAGATTATTTCGGAAAGAGGCTCTGAAGGCAGAGTGAGAAAGGCAACAGAAAGAGAAATAGAAAACATTAATGACTTTGAAGACAAATGGAAAATTAAAACTAATCAAACTAAATTCTAGATAATACCTTTACTAAAGAAAAAGAATGAGCATGTAAGAGTTGGAAACACTGCCTGTAGTTACGATAAATCAGGAAAAATGCTTGGGGTTCTTGTTAACACTCAAGGATTTTCCACCCACGCTAGACGAAGAGTTAAATTAGCAAGGTATAAATTAAGAAGCTTATATAGATTAAAGGATTTAAGTAGTAACTATAAAAGAAAGTTATATGTACAATGCCATGTAAAATCAGTACTCCCTTACCCTCCCGTTCCATTCTACATAGCTTCAAAAACGACATTATGCAACATGCAAATAGTACAAAATAACGCCTCCCGATTCATACTAGGAATCAGAAAAATAGATCAGGTACTGTCAAGGGATATCCAGCGACTGACTGGCATCACACCAATTAATATATTTCTATACAATCAATCAAAGAACATATTGAAAAAAGTGAACAGATTTATCGACACACGGACAGAAAATTTGATTGATCCAGGTGACAATCCTACCAAAAAACTTTTCCCCTCTAGCGGAACAACAGCACACGGACCAGTTTCACAGGCCATAGTATAAATACACCTGACCTCCGTGCTGGGAACGGCCTACTCTGCCGGGCCGGCCGGTGCAGGGGAAACAACACAAACACGCATTACAAACTATAGATTACATTTTTCTACATTCCCTTCGTGGCCGCAACGGTCTGTATTGAGCGTGGACCGGCGACCACGCGGAGAGGAATTAACACAAACGTCCACTTCAGGTGGACCCGGGAGACGACTCATAGTCACCGAGTGAAAAGAATTACATAAAATCGATACCCATATACTTTCGAATTACTTCACAAATAACCACGGAACAACAAACTTTAGATTCAAAAGCTTGATAGCAAACTAAATAAAGCCCACTACACAACCAACAGATACACTTCAGACTTAGCTGGAAGTGCCGGTTCTTCATTTTTCTTTTTTCTCCTTCTCTCATCTTTTCCTTTAATTTTATTTCCACTTTTCGATCTGCTTTCTCCTACTATATTCTACCCCCTCCATCCTAAGGCTATCCCATCACAGATTATTATTCACAGACTCTCTACCAAGCGCTTCTAAAGTCAACATCTCTACCAAGAACTCTCATCACCTGAAGAACTTAACCCACAGCCAACAGCAGAGCGAAGGAAGCAGAAACCAGCCATCCTGTCTGCGGACAGGATGGGGTTCACAAAACGCGCACTCTAACAAGAACTCTACGCGCTCCAATTATGCACGTCCCAGCTCACAACCGGCAAGGTGTCAGTACGCCAGTACTTAACGTCAAGACCTGTGCACCGAAGAAAGAAGAAACAATAACTAACAGAATATTCAGATGCCTATATACGAGGGTGCTTCAAAAAGTTCGTGGAAAATGGACATAACTGAAAATTATATGAAAAGAATATGATGTCAATGCACCAGAACGTTCCTGTACCAACGTGTTATAACGTGTTCTCACATCAACCCATAAATGAATGTTACAACGCGGTGTCGCCATTTGCAAGGTAGTAACCGTTCAAGCAACATGGCATCTGCCAAAATCGAGGCCAGGACAAACATCAAATTCATGTTGAAGCTTGGGTGGAAGAACAGCCAAATCATTGACTCTCTGGAACAAGTTTATGGTGACAATGCCCCAAAGAAATCAGCAACCTACAAATGGATTAGTCGTTTCAGAAGGGGTAGAAATGAGACTGAAGATGATCCCCGAAGTAGCAGGCCATGCACATCAGTTTGTGTGGAAAACATTGATGCTGTTCGTGACCTCATTGAAAAGGATAGGCGAATAACCACCGAATCAGTTGCAGACACACTCAACATCTCCGTGGGTTCTGCACACACAATTCTGGTGGACAGTTTGGGACTGAGCAAGCTCTCCGCTCGATGGGTTCCTAGGCTGTTGCGCCCAGATCAGCAGGAATCAATGGCAGATCTTTCTATGGAAATTTTGAACAAGTGGGATGAGAACCCTGAACTTTTACTGCAGCGAATTGTGACCGGGGATGAAACATGGCTCTACCAGTACGATCCCGAGGACAAAACTCAATCGAAGCAGTGGCTGCGCTGGGGTGGAAGTGAGCCAGTCAAAGCAAAATCTGAGCGTTCAAAAGGAAAGGTTATGGCCACTGTCTTCTGGGATGCAGAGGGGATCTTGTTGGTTCATTTCCTCGAGAACAAGAAAACTATTACAGCTGTTTATTATGAAGAGATTTTGAGAAATTTGTCCAAGAAAATCGCAGAAAAACGCCCTGGAAAGCTGCTTCGGCGCATCCTCTTCCACCACGACAATGCACCCGCGCACAGCGCTCGGCAGACCAGAGCTGTGCTACGCGAATTTCGATGGGAAATCATTCGACATCCACCTTATAGCCCCGACTTAGCCCCATCCGACTTCTTTTTATTTCCAAACCTGAAAAAGTCATTGAAAGGTACCCAGTTTCCATCAGTTGAAGCAGTAAAAAGAGCTGCCATGATATGGTTTAAATCGCATGACTCTCAGTTTTACACAGATGGACTTACAGGCTGGTATCAGCGTTTGCAGAAATGTATTGACCCAGATGGAGCACATGTTGAAAAATAAACATTATGACTTTGACCGTTTTTCAAACGGTCATTTTTCCACGAACTTTTTTCCACTTTTTTTTTACCTGTGTTTGAAAAATCTGAAGCCATCGATCTTCATTGCAAGCTACTATTTATGTAGTTGCCAGCTACTATTTATTCTAAATTAACTAATCCTTAGTTTACGAGAGTGAATACAAAAGTAAGGTTTTCATCAATTTTGCAAATAAACAACATTGTTTATTCTCATGGCAATGTACAACGTTGAAAAGAAGACACTTTGATCTATTTTTCGACATAATCGTAATCTTTTTCTACGCATTTTTGTCGATGGTGCTCAAATTTCCGTATCCCAATGTCGTAGAACTCCGGCGCCAACCAGTTGAGGAAAAGTTCCACCTCGTCCTTGACTTCATCATCGCTCCGGAAGCGTTGGCGCTGAAGTGTTCTTTTAACTTCGGGAACAGGTGATAATCGCTAGGCGTGAGGTCCGGAATGTGCCACTGCCTCTGATGTAGGAGGCAGTGACAGTCAACCCACAGTTAGTCAAAAAGTCCTGAGTTTGTTAAAAGGTCACTTCTTCAACGGGTTAGCACCGGGGTCCTACGACATTGGGATACAGAAATCGGGGCACCGTCTACAAAAATACGTAGAAAAAGATGACGATTCTATTGCAAAATAGGGCAAAGTGTCTTCTTTCAAACGTTGTGCATTTCTATGAGAATAAACAATGTTGTCTATTTGTAAAATTGATTGGAATCTCATTTTTGGATCCACCCTTGTAATAGGCTCATATGGCCATATTAGGCTATTATCAAATACAAGTAAATAAATCGCGAAATAATCGTTTTCACATTGAATCAGATATGCATGAAGCAGTTCCCAAGCCACAACAGCATCGAGAATAGATAAAGAAGCGACTCTTCGCGTTTTCTAAAAAAGATTGTGTTTCGGAGTTTTCCTACCGGTTGGAAAACACGAAGACATCGAAATCTGCCCGTTCGTAAGATGTGATCGTGTTCGAGGAGAGTTGAAAAACATGAAATTTGCCCGAAAGATTGATAGTGTGGACGGGCTTTTATACACGCAGCCGGACTGCATGTATATTGTGTTTTATTTTGGCCCTTTTTGCGTCTACATTTACTCTTTCATTTTAACGTTTTTTATTTTCCAGATTACATTGCGGTCATTTAGGAGCTCAATTTAACCCACAATAATGAATGCAAAACAGACGTCGTTAGAAAGCGTCTTAACTAAAAAGAAAGTGCTCAGTGAAGAGACAGAAGTGGAGCCTCCAACATCAAAGAAACATATTATAAAGCTTTTAACAGACAATACAGTGAGTCCTATTTGAAATATGGATTCATCGAGATAGGTGATGCAAATACACCAACCCCGCTTTGCATGGTTTGCGGTAACCGGCTTTCTAATGAAGCAATGAAACCTTCAAAACTGCTTCGCCACTTAAACACCAAGCACCCTGGATTAAACGACAAGCCCCTGGAGTATTTTGAAAGAAAAAACGGGATTACGAAGGAAAGATGGAATTTCTAAGAGCCACCTCATCAATGACGGAAAATGCGCTGAGAACATCCTATTTGTGGCTAACCGTAGCTAAGGCTAAAAAGCCATTTACTATCGGTGAAGAATTGATCTATCCTTCCACTAAAGACATTTGCTGTGAGCTCCCAAAAGAGGCTGCTGCTAAAAAGACAGCACATGTGGCTTTGTCGGTTAGCACTGTCACTAGGCGTATTGAGGAAATCACCGAAGACATTGAGACATAATTGTTAGAGTGTCTTCTTCCCAACAACAAAAGACCCACGAACAGGTAAGGAATGGATCCGCGACCCATTTGTCAACAAACCAGGCGAATCTAGCATTTCTGCGCAAGAAGAAGATCAACTGCTGGAGATTGCAAATGATGGAGGCCTTAAAACTACTTTCGAGACAACAACTCTGCCGGTATTCTGGATTAAAGTCATGGTGGAATACCCTGAGATTGCCACCACAGCACTCAAATCCCTATTGCCATTTCCGACATCCTATTTGTGTGAAGCGGGGTTTTCTGCAGTGACAGCAACCAAAACCAAACAACAGAGTAAACTGGGCATAAGCAACACACACCGGGTGTCATTGTCTCCTATTACCTCCAGTTGGAACCGTCTCGTTGCAGAGAAACAAGCTCGGTTCTCATTGATTTACGGTTCGAGTGGGTTAAAATGGTAAATGGCTTTACTATCGTTTTTTTGTTTAATTGCATTCTATTATGAAAGCATGTTTGAGTACAATAAATTTGGAATCATTTAATATAAACAATTAAAAATATAAACGTGCCTCTTCTTCCCCCTTCGGCTCCTCTCAGCGGGCTGCGGTAAAATTATCGAACGTGGACCGGTCCGCGTCGATGAAAAGGTTAGGGACCGCTGCTGTAGTGCACTGGAACAATCAGACAATAAAGTCGCAGACTCTGTAGGGGCAGAGCGACAAGCAATGAGAGCCGCCATATGGCCTAGAACTCTTCTGTGTAGCTGGATGCAGCTCGTGGGATTTCTTAACACGATGTGATCTCCCTGTACCACATAAAATCCTGTACCATGTTCATTTTGAGACCCGTCTGTATAAACACAGTCGACTCATTGTGAAATGTAAGATGATCCAAGAACAAAGCTTTGGTTGCAATAGTGTCCATTTCGGACTTCCTGACATGGAACATGCTGGTGCATATTTTTATTCCTGTTGCACGCCATGGAGGAATATAGTTAACATCTCCACCATAGCGTTGTTGAAGTGTACGTGATACTCCTCAGTTAGCAACGTGGCACGCAGTAGAAAAGGTCGCGGAATTGTTGATTCGGGCAGAAAGAGATAGAATGTGCCTTCCCTTTTTCTTGTCCAGGTGTGCCTGTCGTCAATTTTGTTTGTGAGCAGCTCTACTTAGTGCGACTGGGGTCTGACTGTTCCAGTGGTATGAGTGAGGAGCTGGGTGAAAGTTTTTTTTCTGTGCACCAGTAGGCAGACCACATGCCAGTTCGACCTTTTGTACTTTCGTCGTTTCATTATGTGCAGTAGATGTCGTTGCAGTCGATGCGTTAGCTTGGCTTGTAGTCTTGATGTCAGCTCGACTTGTAGCTACGCTGTCAGCTTGATTTTTATTCCCCGTATGAGTTCTAAGCAGAGTATCTTCAGTCCTAGGGTCACAGCCACAGTATATATGGCATTTGCTTCTCGCTGTATATTCCTCGTATTCCAGGATGTAGAGGCTGATGGTTCTGGGATTTTAGTAGAAGTATTTGCATTATCATCAGTATGTATTCTTGGCGCATTGATAGGGGGTCTTGTTGCGTGTAATACAGTACTGTACATTCTTTTGTGGTCTGGGGATCTTCCCAAGACCTCTTGCAAGGCTTCTGAGCGAGGGAGTTTTCCTTTCCCATGAATGGCCAGTACTTCATTTTCGAGTGCGTCCATGGGGCATTTCCGGTCGTTAGAGTAATGGTCTTATCTACTGTGGAAACAGCTGACAGGATGATCGCAGTTAAATTTTTTATGACCTCTTTACCCAAATCGAGCACAAATCTCAACTTCACTGCGGCAATATTTCACCACATGGCCGTATCGTTAGTATCTGGAACATTGGTGTGGTCATTCCTAATATGTTTCAACCCATTCCCGGTGCCATGGTGTAAATTGGATAATTTGTCGCTACGTGGGCCTTTCAAAACTAAGTATGCAAGCATTAGTTGTAATTAGTTCCCCATCTCGCTTAATTTTTATTCGCCGAGCATCAGTAACCCCTGGTCTTGCTATTGTGGTTTCATGCCGCCCTCCGAGTACCTACCAAAGGCTTGGCTGCGCATGATGCCTTTCACCACATTCAGGGTACGGTATGGGACACAACTACCGAGTTTCCAGCAATGCATGTTATACTGCACAGTGTTTTTAGTTGTACTTCTGAACGGGTAGTAATTAATTGTGAGCTCTTTCCCCACCTAGATATTTTATTGGCCCAGCCTATTTGATTCTTGATGTTTTTGTCAATTTTGATTACGCTGACGTTTCTGGTAATGTCTAAGTTTGGAAGTTCTTCTCGCTTTACTGCCTCCCATCGTACACCGTCATTAGCTGGTCTTGGAGGTGTGTGGGAAGTTTTTATTTCCTTTTGTACTTCTTTGGTTCGTTGTATCTTTCCCTTACTTGTGTCTCCGACTTCAGTCTTCCGAGATAAATTTCCTTTTGTCTTGGCATGGTGACTAGATATCGGATTTAAGCCTTTTCTCGAGCAATTAACTCATAAGGTTCCAGTGTGTATTCTGAGTTAGATCTTCCTGGTCCTCCGCCACTCCCAAATTTGCTCTGTGATGGTTTCGGCACCGGTGATGATGTTGGGAAGTCATCTTTTGTAAAATCCTCCGGTATTATTTCCATTGGAACTGAAGGCAGTCCGGGGTCGTCACCGTCTAATTCTGATTCAAGTCGGGGACATAACTATCCATGGTTAAATTAGTTCATTTTCACCTCCCAGCCTGAGCCAGTACCCAGGCGACCAACGAGGGGAACTCTATTGTCGAGCACACGCAGTCTCAACGGGAACACTCAATAAGTAAAAGTATACCTTTTGGATGGGTGGATACAGCGGGATGTTGCGCTAAACTAGTTCGGTGGAACGCTCCCATACTCCACCGACGTTTAACCTGCCCCCGCCTTTCCACTCGCCCATCGGCAAACGCTTGCCGCTTACGATTATCAAGCTGAAAGATCGGGTCTAGGTACCTGCCAGCCTCCATCACTCTAAGAGAGAGGTCATTGTGTGTCCATTTTGAGAGCCAGTTGTCATTGTGGTCATCCCAGTTAGTCTGGTTTCTCCACCCAAGCCTGTCTGCCATGGTTGGACCTGAGACAGCATATCCAAGGGCTTCATTGGAACACACAAGCCCCCTTCCCGTGAGAAGGACAGGATAGCACGAGGGGGAGTGGCATTTGAAATTCAGTAGTATTTGATGTTCAGTGGTATTTGAGATTCAGTGGTATTTGATCTTTAGTGACATGTGACATTCAGTGATATATGATATTCAGTGGCATTTGATATTCAGTTGAATTAAAACGCTCGACTAAGGTGAAACATTTGTGTTTATAAATGAACGAAATGGAAGACATAGAGAGCATAAATTATGAAGAGAGAACGTAGAAGAAGTTCCTTGTTTACAAATAATGTGCAACGTTTCAGCTCATTTACAAAGGTCTTACTTAAGTTTCAAATGACGTTATATAGTCAAAAGCCATCAACTGCAATAATGTGGTGTAAAAATCTTCACTCTATCGAATAAATTATCTTTCAATACCTGTTTCAAATAATTAACACTGTAAAAGACATTGGCTCATTTCCAAATTACAAAACTTCTGAATGAACTGTTTAATTTACTGGAACTCAGTCGAAGGAATAACAGTAACGAACCGAAAACGCGTTTCTCAAGAAATGGTAAGACTGAGTAGTGGTAGCTCCAACCTACTTCGAGTGAACTGAAACTCGAAAAAATGGAACCATTACGTGAGAAATTGTCAGTCAATATGACGAGTAATCCGCGAGAGACATTCTCCTCCATTGATTATTAATAAAAGAAGCCGTCTCCGTAGATTTCAGTCATAATTTGTGCGTTGAGTGCGACGCAGAAATCAAGCGAAATGAAAATTTACGTTGATAAAAACATCACTTTAATGAGGATAACTGAGACGTGCAAAAATTCATCAACTTTCCACATAGAACTGGCAAGAAGTTGGAGTTAAAAAGCTCCTAAAACCCGTCGTCAAAAAATTTTTTTTGCACTGATATGATCAGAGCATATAATTGTATATCTATAGTTTTTAGAAGTGAAATATTAATGATTACTATATCATTACATATTCTTAGCAGGAATGTGATATATTTCAATGACTTCGTTCAATTTAACACGTTGACTCCGATTGCCTGACTGGTGTAAATCTTCACTTTGTATGCATAGTCACTAGAAGGATTTGAAAAAATTACAGAACCTAACCTAAGTGGTACACATACGTACCACTTCGGAGTCAACGTGTTAAATTCGTAATCTCATCGCAAACGACGTGTAGAGCATCAAATTTATCTTTTTCTAAAACTACTCCTATTATTTCTTTCGATATCGCCGAGTTTTTCTCTCCGAAAAAAATATATTTAGAGGATAACAAACACCTGGAAGTTTGGCAGCCAAATTCAGCCACCAGATTTCGCTTCTTTTTGGCCTGAATGATGAATCGAAGGAGCAGGCCATATTTTGGAAGTCTCATTCAATAATGCGCAGTGAAAAGGCAATTTAAATATTTTGATTTTGGGCAGCTTCTACCGTTGAGTTTGGGTGATTCTCGCCGTCTGTGGGGCGCTAGCTCCGTGAGTCGATGCTGACTAGTGATAAAACGCACGGTCGAGCGATTCCGAGACCATTTTTAGCGGAGTCTGGGATCAAAATTTTGCATTATAAAGAGTACCATTCTTCCCAAAATTTACCAAGGGGCCCTACATACGTGTAGATAGGAGGCAAATGAAGCTCTGTTTTTTATTAATTTTTTAGTTTTAGTAGCTCATCAGCAGCCGTGCAAACTAGCAGATAATCAAGGATGAACAAAATTTAAACAAACTATATGTCCTAAAATATTTTCATAAAACAAGTTTCCGTTTCGCTTAGAACATCCAACCATCAGCTTCGAGTCGTGACTTGCAAATATTGCAAGCAATCACATATTAAGGCTGAATACACGTATATTCTGCTTGCTAAGATTTTAGGGCGTATACAGTTTTTTAATTCATGTTTTAATGGTAATTACCCTACGTGATGTCGTTCAAATTGATACCTATGCACTGTAAGCTTAGCGTTCAAGCTACAATTTACACACTGTTGTTACTACGGTAGTAACATGCATGTTCTACTAGTAACGATGGTCACATAATGTATGTACTTTTCAAAAGTAGCAACGGCTGTAAATGTTCGTTTTACTGGTTATGTCACAACATCCATTCGTGTAGCCTAAAATGGGTTTTGAATTTTACTGCAGAAGCCGTTCCACGAATGTGTCTTAGAATCGCAGTCGTTCGCAAACGTTTTAGTTCAGTTTTAACAGGTTCAAGTTGTTACTTATGACTTGCATTCGATACACACAGGACAATAAAAATGGAAAACAATTCTCATCATAATGAGATGATATGATTTACAGATGGGGAGGTCTGTAAATTCTCTTGTGTCCAGCTTTTTTGCAGAAGGTGAAATTAGTGACTTTCGAATCAACCCATTTTGACATGTAAATTGAGACACTTCATAGTAAAGTCTTTAAAGGTATACATCTACGCATGATCTTTGTCCCTGGTAGAGGCATGTTATTTGAGTTTAAAAGACTTAAAATAGCGAACTAATACGATGGACACTGAGATGGATGAATCCATGTCACTCAATACGAAATTGCTTCAAGAGACCTAGCGGTTTGATGACGAGCAAAGCTACATATTTGAAGAGCATTTCGTAGAGAGTAACTTTGTCTGGTCCAGTGATCTTATAATATCAAAAAACAAAAATTGATCGACAAAGCTCTGATAGCAGAAAAAAGTAAATGAATGCCTTGATTTACTACAATTCAGCTTCAGGCTTCGATGAGAATTGTGACGCAAGACAAAAAAGTCAAGTGTTGTTTTTCTACAAGTTAATGCATGCAAAATTATTTATAAAATCCGTCGTCGTCTAAAAGAAAGTGAAGGAATATCAGAGCCTCGTCGGCGCTCTATGGCGGCATCCAAGTGAGAAGCTGAGTATAATTCATTGACGTTTTGCAGCAGCAGTCAAGAACAAGCTGTATTCAAAGCAGTTGTGCTTCTTTAATTGTGAGTTTGAAAGCAGGCAAGTCCACAATTAGAAAAATTGTCTCTTCAAACAAAAGAGGAGTGAGGATTTCATTTTCAATACAATACTGAGGCAAAGTGAACTCTAGGATTAAACCTCAGAAAGTTCATTTCGAAAACGCATAAACTTTCTAAATTTAGATCATGAAAAGCACGAGTATTTGTTTTTCAATTCAACTTCTGCTCTTCTTCTCCTTGGAGGATGTTCCTCGCCTATGCAACGTGTTATTGTGGCAACGATTTGATTTAAATGAGGTTTTTTGCTACACATTTGAATTTTTACAATATATTTGAGCCATGGAAATTGTCACCGGTACATAATTTACTCCGCAGAAATTCATCTGAACTATAGAACAGTTGCCTACCGGATAAAAATTTTCTTTTACTTCACTAAAAACACACCTGTTAAAACTTAATTCTATACAGTATTACAAGCGCCCGAATTACTTCTTGCTGTTGCTTAATTTGAAAAACCGCAGAAAATTTTTCAAGTACCTGATGTACAAAGTACTGATCTCAATTTTGTCATATTATTGTCTACAGAATAATTAGAATAACTTCAAATTGACTATTGTTTACTTACCACGTCTATGAGCTGGGAGAGTTTCAGCTTGATCTTGACAACGACTGGGTCACTGACGTTGATGACGGGGCGGACGAGCTTGTTATAGTTGGACAGCAAGTCGTCGTACAGACGCTTGGCGTCTGGATTGCCACATGAGCCTGGCGACAAAGGAGTACTGTGTGTAATGAAATAAGATATTTATCACTTAATTCAACACGGTAGTTAATTTAAAGAAGATTCATAACTAGAAGAAGCAATTTCTCATACATTTTGCTCCTGAGGTAATGCCATTGCTTCCGCACGTAAGATTGGAAAGTTTCTTTGGAGAAGTAGATTTTTAGTCTCCATTCATGTGTATTCTTGACAAACCTTACTGCCACGTAGCACAGACTAACGCCTTATAAGGAACCATCATCAAGAGAGGTAAACTGTATGAAAACTAAGTTCAATAGATATTGAACCCTGAACTCCTAAAAGAGGCTAGATTTTGCTCTTTCGTATGAGACCTATTCCAGCTTCCTCACACTAGTAGTATTCAAACCACAGATTTTTAAAAATATATCTATTTTTTGTGGACACCCTGTACATAGACCTACGTATTGTACTTTTGGAACAGCATGGGACTTGGGTAGCACGGCATGAGTCTCGCGTAGTACGACATAAGACTTAGATAGAATGACATGGGACGTGGGTATAATGGCATGGGACGTGGGTAGAATGGGATGGGACTTGGAAAGTACGGCAAGGGAGTTGGGAAGCACGGCACAAGACTTTGGTAGCACAACAAAGGTCTTGGGTAGTCCAAGAATTGTCTAATTCCTCGCTCTTATGTTCACATTCAGTTGTATTCTAGTAAATAGTATGAGCGAAGTAGTCACTGGTCTCAACCAAGAGGTCGGGGGAAACGTCTTGGTCGAAAGGGTGGAAGAAACAAAATAAGAAGCAAATGAACTTCAATGTTTCGTTACTGGGGAAGAAACGTCAGAGCAAGTTAATCGTAATAACGTCTGGTGTTGATTGAACGTGAAGAAAACTTCGAAATTTAAACTTTTGTCTGTGAAGGTTCAGGGAAGAGAAAATTTGGGAATAACTTTATAACAAAATTCCTCTACAAGCACCTTGGGTGAAGGAACTTATTCATGAGGAAACGTGTATTTCTAGAAGAAAACTCCAACAGCAAGATCTTATATCAAGACCAACGGCTCAACCAAAGAGCTGACATTAGAGTTATGATTCGTAAATATTCCGCAGCTCATTATTAATCATTGTTGCGTATAATATTGCACATTCATCCATTCCCATTAATCTTTTGTCATTACTCTGATTAATTTTCATCATCGCACTTCTTTTACGAAAGCTCAGAAATTTTTAATGAGCATTTCTGTCCCAAGAATTGGTTACCACCGAAAACATAGTTACGTACTGCATTGTTTTCAAATAAAAGTGCCCAAGAAACTCATCCAAGTTCCTGATGTGAGCACTTGCTTAATGCTCTTAAACGTGCATCTAAGTTCGCAATCCCGGCACCACAGTGTCTTGATTCTCAGAAGTGTTTTCGTTGATTGTGAAAGCACCACCTGTATCATGCAAGGCGTAAAAGGCTATTCAAGGAGTTCTGCGAGTGTTTATTGAAAACACACACTGGCGGCACGGGGTACCTCAAAAAGTTATTTATTTTATATAAAAATGAAATAGCGAGAAAGAACGAAAAACGAACAGAAATAAAACCATAGAGATACTCTGGAGAATGTACTTCATAATCCTTCAGAAAATACACACAAGTGTATGCTGGTATTACATTTTCTGAGTGCATCTTACAATAGTGCAGAATTGAAAGCGGATTATTTGTTCTTGAGTCACTAATAACGTTTTTCTGATACTGTTGTGATGCCCAGACGGCATAAACATCCGTTTCCGATATCATCCAAAAAATCCCCGCTTCCGTGAGCGACCTATAGCGATTGTAAGAGGATGAGAGCACTAGACTTTGAGTTCCGATTTAACCTTGTAGGTTGGATGAGCTTCAGATGCACATGATCAGCCATCTAATCTAAGCATGATAAATAGCAGAACTCACCTACAAATAACTATATTTAAATATCAAACTTTCATCAAATGAACATTTCAAATAAGCAGACAATAAAAGGACAGATATGAAAAACGAAAATTAGTGAACAAACGCAAATTGGGCTTACCAAAGAAGTTACAAAGTATTTATTGTTTTTTAACTGAGAATCGCTAATGCTACAGCTACATCCCCAGACCAGTGTCTGAGAACTCAATGAAAATGAGAATCATGGGAAGATGAAAGAAACAAGATATCGGTAAAAGCTCAACTTCATCTACTTATTAAAAGTTCAACGAATATAGAAGAGTCAGAGACATAAAGAACATTTAGTAGCCTAGAAGATTATAATTATTCTAACTTTATGACACTTGGTAATCAAATCGAGGTAAATTAACTTAGTCTTTGTCTTTACTAGGAAAACACTTGGTAATCAAATGACATTGCATGGAAATAATATCTACTCATAATTCATGTTTTTCGAGATCTGAAATAGTTAAGGTAAATCAGAACGAATATTCTTAAATCACATTTTTATTCACAAGATAATAAAGCATGCAAGTAATTTGTTTCCAAATTCAAATTGATCTTGAGTTGTGCTTTGATTCAAGCCATTACAATGTGAAGGTAAAGGAAGAAGTACTCTGAGCTTTGAGAGTACACAAATTTCTCGAGTTGACCCATTAAACTGGAGAGCAGTTAACAGTTTTGGGAGATGATGCGCATTCTTTGTAGAAAGTTCATGTGCGGAACACTGACCCCAAACTGACGATTATTTTAGGTGTATTGTGTTACATCCTGCCAGACAGAGCAAGAAAATCAACGTAGCTTCATTTTCACGTGCCACATGCGGGCTGTGTGTCTTCAACAAAACTGCTTAAGTAAATACATTAATTTAAAAATATCCAATTATAATATTAGTGATAACTGAAATAACAGTTAAACACACAGCAAATAAAACAGGAATAACAGTTAAAATTGAGACCAATGATATTGTACTAGACTCATTAACTCAATGTTAACGTTAGTTTCAACAGTGTAAGAAAACTTTGTGGTCTTAGGGCACTTCTTCCTATGCATTATCTAAGGAATTTCCGCGTACACAACTGATTTTCATGCATAGAACGTTAACAAATATTTCCTGAAACAAATAAGTTACAGAGGCTCCATGCAGTAGCGTAAATAATAGTTTCGAAAGCTTTATCTTCAGCAATGCGCGGTCTTCAGTTCACGGTTGTGCTCCCGCAAGTAGTCCAATATTCAGTTACGCTGAGTAAAACTAATATTGAAACAAGAAACTTCTCTTATTTTATTGCAGTGCGGGTGAGCGAATTAATGGGCTCAGGCAGAACTCAGAAAAAGGAAACATTTGATTGTTTTCAAACGCGGAAAAGTTGTGTTATATTTTGCGGACTGCTAATCTGAGACAAACTCGCTATATTTTCGCAGGGCTTAATTCATCTGATCATTGAGAAGGAAATTCGGCAAAATATTTTTGAAACTTAATATGCTTTTTAGAAAGGGAGATTTTTCACTGAAGTTATCAGAATGGGAATATTAATCATATTCTACATCTCCTCTGAACATTTTCCGATATAATGTTTATCCCCCGTGCAATAGACATTCGTGCTTTATAACTACATATTTGTTCTTTAACTACCTAATATAACGTCTAATGAACAGCTGGAATGATCACAAAATCGTAGTTTGAAATTAAACGTTCTGCAGTCTACAAAAATAGTTAAATCATATTAGTTAAATACAGCAGAACTAAACTTACAATAACTCAAAATTTTCAGATTGTAAACACAACACATTATAATATACGTATCTTCGAGAAAGAAACAAACTAGGTTGTTTTCAGTAAGCGTTAGACTTCATTTCTGCCCTTAAAGAACATTAATTTTTGTATTTTAGGTTCATACATGTCATCTTGTCGGAGAGCATACACATAAAAATATCGTTTAATAAAGACCTACATAACTATGGGAGAAGAAATGATTTTGTATGAATTGCATGGCCTAATTTTTTAGAAAGTTATGACACGAGTACAAGAACGGATCCCTTGGTAAGTTCGTCATTTTACTGTAACTTTTATTAGCTCATAATATTTTCGACCAGCATCAAAAGTTGAATGCAACCACTGTTTCTTACCAGAAACAGTATTTGAGTTGTATTCTCTACTTGCACCCACCTCAAGTAGGGTAAAATTATTCCCCCTCATTTTATAGGAATACGAGTAACTCAATATTTACCATTGTATTTTTGTAACTTCTCTTCTGCACCAACTCGATGTGGTATTCTACAACTTACAAATTAAAATACACTACCCTCAAAGTATTCCTGCGTAAATTTATAAGTATTATTTCAAAAATAGATTTCGCGAGTGTTAAATAAACGATAAATAAAGAAATCTACCAGACATAATTTCACACAAATCCATGAATACATTGAAAATATATTTTGTACATAAGTTATATGTATTACTTCCTTGCTCATCATAAGTTTTGTAACAACAGATAGTAGTTTAATAGTTTTGTAACAATTTTCCACTCAAGAAAAAACTTCATTGCCTGATGCAAATATTAGCTCTTTTGCTATGGACGTCATAATCAATTTCTACTACAATATATATTTCTACTTGCATTCTGATACACGAGAAGAACGTACTTCGAATTTCAGCTGAGGAGTCCAGTAAAATGACTTGAAAAAGTTAGTGTCTCCACAACTGCATCGCATAACTGTCGACGCAGGCTGATAACTTCGAGCCTGAAGCGTAAGTTCCAGAAATTGTTCAGAGAGCGAAGTTTTTTTCAGCTAAAAATGCCGAGGAAATGCAGAAAAAGTGTATTTGGAATGGACTTGAGCTCGACAACCAGATTAACAAAACTATTTCCAAGTGTTATAAATGTTAATATTATGATAACAAGGGTATTTTCAAGTGATATGAATTAACTGAGAGGGTACGTAAGTATAATTTCATTGCAGAGTTTCCGTCTTTAAGGTAGGTTTCGAAGTAAATATTCAGGAATTTATAAACGTACATAGTGAAATTCACTCATGAGTGCAACTCCGGTGTAAATCAATACAACGATAAAGGTCGATAAGCCATTCTGAAGGTAGCGGTGGTAGGTACCAGCAAGAAAAATGTGAGGGAGAGTTTGGCACAGGATGTGCCTCAGCATAGGAGGTGAAACGAAAAGGATACTGGGAAACAAGTAGAAATATGCGCATTGCGCACATGTTTTGAGTTGTAGAGGTCTAGGGTTTGTATAATACCCAAAGTAACATGAAACCGCTTTAGAAGTTGTGTACATTTTTGTCTACACATTTTTGATAAAATCGCAATACATCATACATTCCAAAACAGGACACGTCAAAAAAGTAATAACCAGCAAAAGAAAAAGTTTTTATCGTAGATATCATTTACTGTATTGGAACTTGGATTCATTCAAAAACAACCAAAAAAGTAATCCTGCTTAGTGACATACTCGTGTAATTTTTTCAGTATTTCTTCCACATTGTGGAGATGAGACGAGCTGTCTCTCGTCACTGCGTACCCTGTATCGAGTCGCAACCTAACTATCAGCAAGTCAACTCTCAACCCATTTTGTGTCAAAAATTCACACGACAATCTTTTTTCAAAGTTTATTGAAGGTACATGTAAATGTGAGTTTTATCCAAACAACTTTACGCCATTAATTAGCTCGCACCACAAAATGATGTATTAAAAGAGAGTTTTTGAAGTAACTATACGAAAATTTGGGTTACGTTCTGCAGTGTGCACGTAAGTCATTGAGATTTGGCTTCCAAACAGACCTTTTCAAAAGTGTGCTAAAACTAAACTTCTTCTTTGTAATTGTTTATTCTTTACAGTTACGTAATTTATCAACATTCGAAAAAAATCACTGAGAAGGAATGATTTTTCAAACAGAAACAAAAACACAAAAATGAGGAACATAGAATTGGACTCCAGGATGAGCGCAGAACAAAGACGCATGTAAATTGGATGCACGATGACCTTAGCATTCATGTCCAAGATCCCTGGCCTGGCCATCTATCACACAAATGTGTAGTTTTTGTACCTAAAACTGCAAGAAAATGCATCACATAAATTTTTCCCGGGGCAATTTAGGGGCATTCGATACCTCCATGCCAAGCAGCGTGATGACTTACCAGATAAAGTGGACAATATCTCAGAAGAATTGGCATTACGGGTCATCACTTCTAATGTGTCTTCTTGCACTCATGTACTCTGTCAAGCAGGAGATAGTGGTACAACTCAGTGGGTTTACTTTCATGGTCTGAATTATCTGATAACGCAATTATTTGAGAGAAATATCTAAAATAAAATCAGTGGTCAAAATTCAACCATGTTTGTATTTGGCTCATTAAAATAAATTAATTTAGAGTCCCATTTACACTCGTTGATAGTTCTTGGATACATTGAACAGTATCTGTATAGTGTGTTTTTGTACAAACGGTACTATGGATATTCAGATGCTTATATTTTGCACAAGATGGTGCTAACCTAAGGCTGGTATTTTCTGATGCTATTTTCAACTTGTTCGTCATGTTTGAGATTTTCAGGGACAATGACTCCTAGATGTCTGTGTTTCTGGTGTGCTTCAATGGGTGTCATTCATCGTACGTTGGAAATGCCGGTTATTTGCACCAACTTGTATTCCTGAAAATATTTTGTTCTCTTAAATAGTTCTGTGACAACGCTCAGGGCCTAAAAAAGTGTTAACTCAAATGAACGATGACGCAACAATGGATACGGTCAACAGCATCGATTGAAAATATTTCTGCACGGAATCATGAATATCTAGTCGAAGTTTTTTGGGTTAATTGAAATTGTGCATGATACAAAATAAAATTTGTTCATAAAATGGTGATTTTCACACAAACGCCAGTCTTTTTCATCTTCTCTCATAAAAAGAAAGGAAAAGCCAGGAAAGGCAAGCTAGAATTACGTGTGACTACACAATCGTATCATACCGATTGTTAGAATTGTAACCTATTCGCCCCACCGGTAGAATTGGTTGATATCTCATTTAGAAAATAAGATAAGTTGAATAGAACAAGGTACTGAAACAAAATAAGATATTTTGACTAGAGCCATGTACCGAGACAAAGTAAAACATGTTGTCTAGAACAAAGAACCGAAACAAAATAAGATGTATTGACTAGGTCACTAGATCAAGGTGCCGAGACAAAGTAAAATGTACTGACTAGAGCAAGGTACCCACAAAAACTAAAATATATTGAGTAGAACAAAGAACGCAAGTAAAATATGATGCGTTGAATAGAACATGATACTGAGGAAAAGTAAGATGCGCTGACTAGAAAAAGGTACCGAGACAAAGAAAGACTTGATAACACGGATAAGCTTCTCTCATGCATTGCTGAGCTCCTGCTAAAAGAGTTGGAGCTCTATTTCCATTAAGTTTCAAACAGGATAAATATTATTGTGCTCGTCTCTGCTGCATTATTCTACACACTTAGTAGGTGTGGCAGCTCACAGGAATTAAAATCGACTTTATCAAGATATCAGACAGCAAAACCCTCTGAAAGTGAAGCGAATGTTCCTTCATTCATTTGCCCGAATCTAATAAACCTACGAGAAAAGTAGGATCCTGGCAGACTCGTCTTTTTTTCTTGGGCTTTATTAACTTCGGCTTAGCTCTAGAGGAACGTCGTGCTACATCGACTTAAGCAGCCGCCTTAGCTCAGGCTTTCGCAAATTCTTCAATTTCTAAAGAAGGCGAGTGGCTTCGGTCACAGCTCGGATCGTAATGTTGCAGCTTTAATTTACAAAGTTCGTTTGGGAAAAATAATTATCTTACACATCGTTTTAGCATTTTGATTGAAAACTATAACCGATAGCACATTTTGAAATTCGATACACAAAGGATGTTCTTTAGATTAACCCTGGAACACGGTCCTAAGGTATATTGAACCTATTTTGAGAAAATAACGTATATATTCTTGTGATTCAAATTTATTAAATCTGAAAAAAACACAAGAAAATTTATATCTCTACTTTCATTTATTTTTTATTCCAAATAATACTGTTGTAAAGTGAGCGTTTAAGGTGTGACTCAAAGTAAGCAATAAAAATATCAGAACAAACTACATTCCATAATCAAAAACTATATGAAACTTTAAAAACGATGACTGAAAGTTTGAGGGATGACCCACACACACCCAGGTCATAGGAGTTTCAGTTATGAGATTTTCAGCCTTCTTGTAGTAACACTCACTGAACTGAATACTAGGTTACAAAAAATGACCTAGCTCAACGCTTGGGCATAGTACAATCTGGTTTTCGAGTTATTTACCTTTGTGCACTGGTTACTATTGACAATATCTGCAGGATGGAGAGATGTGGTGAAGACATACTGGGCTTCCACAGCCGGGGCACATAGGGTGGGTCTTCCTGATCTCTCTCCTGGAACAGCGCGAGCAGTGAATCATGGGAGCTCTGCTGCCAATCATCACTACGCCACTTGGCGAGTAGCTAACATGCAACTGCTTTAGAAGTTGTGCACATTTTTGTATACACAAAAGTTAGAGGGATGTTACAGACAGCACTTCTAATATTCTTAAAGTTAAGGGACATTTTTGGAGTGTTGATCAACCTCTTTTCAGTCCACGGTTTGATAAGGGTCACTATCAATTGCTGCATGTATTTACACCGGGACATTGTAGAATCACCTGTCCTCAGCTGGTTCTAACTGTATATTATCCATGAGTTGAAAGTACCGCATTTATCATGCCATGGAAAAAACACATGGGTCACCTTTTTGTCTTCCGACTAACAGCACAGTAAAAGCACATGTGATCGAATGTATTAACCCCACCTTTGGTCTCGTTCTAGAAGTTAATTATTACAGGCTTCTCAATCACCATGATGGTTGCATGACCAAGCATTGTCTACATGGGATCCACCAATTTTTTCTTGGTCCTTGATGTGTCTTTGCTGTATGAGACAAAAGTTATGTTGTTGGTGTAAAAGAAAACACTTAAACCTTGCCTCCGATTTCTTGCGTTCATTTATATATGAATCTCGTTGTTAGACCTCACAGTGTCAACGTGGGGCATGCCACAATTGAAGGGTGGACAGCATTAGTGGACTACTTGCATTTTTTCTCGTGGAAAATATAAAGTAGACTACTGGATTGTAGTCGCCTCTGTTGTCACGAGATTTATGATATGTGCATTGGTTCCATATATCGGGGCGATGTGTAAAATGTATGTATCGCCAGCTACGTTAGAATTGTGGGACTACAGGACGCAGTCGGTACAGCTGCAGAAGCAAACACTTTACACAAACACTCAACGGTCGGTCAGTAAAGCTCGAGAAATATGCTGAGCTCCACAAGACTTTGACTCATAGGCACAAAAGCGCGGTTGAGGTATGGAGATTGAGACGCTGCAACAGAAAGTAGAAATGAATAACAAAAAAGGGTAAGCTTGTAAAAGAAGGCCATGAAGCGAGAGAAAGGGGGACTTAGGAACTAGATCTCATCGACGATGTAGGGTGTTGGGAACACACATCTAGGTCTAGGCCCCTAGGGCATAGGGGAAATTAGGGGCACCGTGATAAGAGGGAAAATTAGCGGCTTCTTTAAGGTGTTATATCGCGAGTGTTAACATTGTAACCCATTATCAACAGCGAATCTCCAGCATAAGGGCAAGTTAATATTATTATTGTCTATGTGATCGAGAGTAGCGGCAGGGTAAATTTTATAATTTGATTTGAACGCCATTAATTTAACTTAATTGTTCCGTGTGATCATTTAATTACTCAGCCATCAGGTATGTGATTGATCTGTAATGGTGCACTATTCAAATTGGATATCATGTGCGGTTCATATGCCAAAATGTGGTAGATGACTCACATTTCCCATTTCGTGAATTTTAGAATACCATGTATTAAATTTTCTGTGTGTATCATTACCCTCATCTTGCCATTGAAAATAAGTACTGGGAATATCTTTTAACATATCATGAATTCAGAGGATTAGAGTCCCTCTAGTGCAATTACGTGTGTACGTTGTTGTATTTAATTAATTGTGTAAATAACACGTATCGCCACACCATAACAACTCTAAAGCCCTACGGCAGTAAAAGGTTTCCCTATATGTACTTTTTTTATGGCAAATGAAGGAAAAGTTGTATCTCCTATGTTTCTTGGAAGTTTTTTCTTGCAAGTAGCAGCATTTGTTCGTTTCTAGGTAGTTTTTTTCACTTCCAGGAAACTATGAAACAATGTTGTGCATGCATTTGAATTTACGTTCATTATTTAACAAATTTGGGGTAACACAATTATATTTTATGATTTCGTGTTGAAGTTATCTGGGTGTCATGTAAGTCAAGACTCAATCGGAATTAAATTTTGCGTATAGAGTGCAAATTTCAGCATTTCGGAAAATTAGGTGTGGGTTCATCATTAAATTCATGTGAAAGGGTAAAAGCCCACCATAATGTTAAATTCTTTGGAGTATGGGAGAACAAATTTCAACGTATTCTACAAAATTTATTTCTGTTTCTTCTGATGAATGCGAGAGGAGTGAATCGTGGTTAAAAGATTTGCTTTGCTTCTTTGTTAAGTGAGAGGGGAATTAGTCGTGGTTGAAATTTTTTTCGCTTCAGTGATCATTGATAGGGGAATTAGTATTTGAATCCATTTAATTTGTGTTGAATTTCGAAGTCGATTGAAAAGGGGCAAGAGGGTATTGTAGATTAGAGGAAGTAATGTTCTGTTTTTAATTACTGCTGAGAGAGAAAGGGACGAGACTGCACTCGGCCGTGAAGAAATACCTTGACCGTGAGAATAATTATTTTGTGAGGGTCAAGCAAAATGTGGTAAGAAATTTTCTCAGTTGTGCATTCTTCCAAATAATTTCCACCAATTGAAGGTGATCGAGATACCGAAATAATTGAATTTGTTAATCACATAGAGTAAAAAAAAAGTTTGAGTCCTTTAATTTACTATGGTTACGAGGATTTCACTCAATAGCAACGCATTTGTGACAACATCATAAAGATTTTGAATTTAACACTGAGAGAATTCCGTGTTCATGTGAACACGAGTAGCGAGATGATTAATGCTTCGGCAATGATTTTTAATTAGAGTTCCATGTATTTGCAACAGAATGATAAGTATTGGTCAATGTGGATGCACGGAAACTAGAAATTTTCTATGTGATAAAACGTGAATATGTTCAACATGTCAACTACATGAGGTAGGTAAATCAGAATGTCAACCCAGGATGTAATTGAGTATGTAAGGAGAGCTACGATCGAGAGGCACGGCGAAGTCACTGCCAACAGGTGTTTGTTTACGTGTAATGCTTAATTATTTTGTGCTTGAAGATAGGTAAATTCTTGATATGTATCTATTTGGTTCTTTAGAATTTAATAGGGTATTGAGTGATATTATTTTAAAATATTGTGTTTGTTCGTTAACCCATTATCGCATTTATTAATGTTGTGATTTTGTGAACAATTATTTAGCACTGTCAAAGCAGAGAATTATTTCATCAATTCAAAACAGGCAGAATTAAACATGTATTAGACAGGTATAAGGGCAGTGGGGTAGTCCGTGAGAATATTTGTATTGTGTGTTGATTATGCGAGTCTTGAGATAACTAAACTCAGCAGAAATGCAAAAGTTCCTTATCGTTTACTTGCTGATCAGTTGAAGATTATGAGGAGAAATTTTCGATGTAAGATGAACTTTATTTAGCATTTTGCGGAAATGTCTTTCATTGCATCAGATCTACTGTAATTTCGTAGTGAGTTGGAGTTGCCACTTTGACTCGACAGTGCTGCGTGTGTAACGGATACCCCAAACTACACTGACCCTCCTGCATAAGTAAATATTGAAGGACAACCGTCCGAGTGACGAAGCTTCTGCAGCTAAAAGCTGTTACTTAATATGTAAAATATGTAATGATTACCGTTGCTCACTTAAATATGTAAATGAAGTGTCAGAAATGATTATGTCTAGCTTAGGAGTATTACATGTCCGAAGCGGAGATTTTCTCATTTTTTTTGAACTGACATCGAATAATAATTATTTTGTGTGTTATATAGAGTTGCAGTCGAGATTTGACAGAGCCTATGGCAGAAGTTCTCATCCGTATTGCTGTATTCTCAATGTTTGCACAATGTATTTCTTTCTGTGTATTTCTTTTCTGTTTTCTAGTGTGTCATATAGAGTTACAGTCGAGATTTGACATAGCCTATGGCAGTAGTCTTCATCCGTATTGCTGTATTCTCAATGTCACACTGTGTATTTTCTTTCATGTGTATTTCTTGTGCATAATGATCGAGTTAAGTCTTAGCAAATGCAAGAGACGAAATTCGTGACCGTCATTGTGTACACCATGTATTTAAAATTGTGGACGAGCATAATTACCCTTAGCCATGCGGAAGGATTCTTATGAATTAAATCGTCATAAAATATATTATTGTTGTCTTAGGTCGAAAACTTACGAAGTCAAAAGACGAAAGTTTCTCGCTATGCCAGGACATCAAGTATGTACCTGTAACTCTAGAATCGTAAAACGAAATTGGTTATTTGGAATATTCACGTGCTCTTTTCTTTCTGACTATTCGTATAACATTCGAGGTTACTCAATTAATTAATTCCGCCTGATCAAGAGCTTGGCTCTGATCATAAGGCGATGAATATTTATCATTGCCAATTGAACGCAAAGTAGCAATAAAAGATGGAGAAAATCCCAGCAATGTTAAAAGAAAATATAATAATATTCAATCATTGTCAATTGAACGCTTCAGTCGTCAATAAAAGAGGAATGATTCCCAACAATGTTGAAATAAAATGCAAAAGATGGACAAGATCCCAATAATATAAAACAAAATATTATAATATTCAAACATTGTCAATTGAACGCTTCAGTCGTCAATAAAAGAGGAATGATTCCCAACAATGTTGAGATAAAATGCAAAAGATGGATAAGATCCCAACAACATTAAAAGAAAATATTACATTATTCGACCATTGTCAATTGAACGCTTCAGTCGTCAATAAAACAGGAATGATTCCCAACAATGTTGAAATAAAATGAAAAGAACAAGATCCCAATAATATTAAAAGAAAATATTATGAAACCCAACAATGTTGGAAAATAACTATGTATGTTACCAATTTTGAAGATGAAATATCACTGCCGTGTTCTAACGATATAGGGAGCAATATTATAATCATATGTACCAACAATGTCAACAAAAAAATGAGTTTTTTTAAGATGAAATTTTCTGTGCACTAACAATGACTATGCACTGCACCGAGACTACAATAACAATGTTCCCAGTGATTTACAATGTGCTTCGAAATCGAGAGGATGGAAGTCAAATGCGTAGATACAATTGTGTAAATGTATTCAGTAGACATATAAATGTGTTAAATAGAGATGCGTTAGGATGTGTATACATGTATTTTGTCGAGTTAATATAGTAATGTTGTGTCAATTCGAATGTGTATTATGTAACGAACAACGTGGAATATGAGGATTGTAACGTGTGAGGTCAATAAACGAAGGTTATAACATAGCATTAATGTGAATAAGGAAGGAATAATTAGTATCAAAAGAAGGAGGAGTGTAATAAAATAATTTTTCTATGTTATCTACGATATTACGGGACAAATTTGACCTCAGAAGCTCAATTTTTTTTTTCGACGGGACGGCATGTGTCATGAGATTTATGATATATGCATAAGTTCCATATATCGGGGCGATGTGTAAAATGTATGTATCGACAGCTACTTTAGAATTGTGGGACTACAGGACGCAGTCGGTACAGCTGCGTAAGCAAACACTTAACACAAACACTTAACGGTCGGTCAGCAAAGCTCGATAAATATGCTGAGCTCCACAAGACTTTGACTCATAGGCACAACAGAGCGGTTGAGGTATGGAGATTGAGACGCTGCGACAGAAAGTAGAAATGAATAACAAAAAAGGGTAAGCTTGTATAAGAAGGGCATGAAGCGAGAGAAGGGGGGACTTGGGAACTAGATCTCATCGACGATGTAGGGTGTTGGGAAAACACATCTAGGTCTAGGCCCCTAGGGCATAGGGGAAATTAGGGGCACCGTGATAAGAGGGAAAATTAGCGGCTTCTTTAAGGTGTTATATCGCGAGTGTTAACATCGTAACCCATTATCAACAGCGAATCTCCAGCATAAGGGCAAGTTAATATTATTATTGTCTATGTGATCGAGAGTAGCGGCAGGGTAAATTTTATAATTTGATTTGAACGCCATTAATTTAACTTAATTGTTCCGTGTACTCATTTAATTACTCAGCCATCAGGTATGTGATTGATCTGTAATGGTGCACTATTCAAATAGGATATCATGTGCGGTTCATATGCCAAAATGTGGTAGATGACTCACATTTCCCATTTGGTGAATTTTAGAATACCATGTATTAAATTTTCTGTGTGTATCATTACCCTCATCTTGCCATTGAAAATAAGTACTGGGAATATCTTTTAACATATCATGAATTCAGAGGATTAGAGTCCCTCTAATGTGATTACGTGTGTATGTTGTTGCATTTAATTAATTGTGTAAATAACACGTATCGCCACACTGTCATCGCTGTGTCAGCAACAGCACGGGACAGCTAAAGTAGACTACTCGATAATAGTCTCCTTTAGATTTTCTGCCGAACGCGTATTTTTGCCCTGCTTTGCGATCACAGCTCCACCTAGGCGTTTTTTAAAGCTGCTCTGCGATTGATTGCTCGAGAGGGCTAGGTCCCGCCCCTCTTCCTTCTGGTGTAATTATTTTAGTCCAAATAAATTAATTATTTTGCAGCTCAATCAAAAGTTTGGTATACTTTTATTATCACTGTGTACTTTAAATATTAAATATAAGAATGCCAGCACTTGTTTTAATTTAAAACCGCAGTTTTGAAAAAAATACGCTCGTTCATACGAGTATATGCAAGAAAAATTTTTATCAGCAGAAAATGTGAGGGTTTCAATGTTCTACTCAATTAAATAGGGTTTGTTGCTTCTGTGTAATGAAGCAACAATTTTTATAGACAAGGTAATTCTATTGTTTACTTAATTTCGTCTGATACCTTTAAGTACTGTCTTACCGTCGTAAATTTCAGAGATAGTATTTTTAAACCAGAAAAACTTCGTAGATAGTAACTATAGGAATGTTAACACTGGGATCTCACCTAAAGGAAAACAAATACTGAATCCATTCGTTTCCAAAAATGTTGATACATACAGAATGTAATACAACCCGATTAAATTTTGAAATTCCTGAATATTAAAGTATTTTTTGTCACATCTATTGTGATAAGTAATACAATGATCAAGAAAAACTTTAAAATGTATACTCTGACGTTACTTTAAGGTTCTGGGTTTAAAACAACTTAGAAATTCTGGTGACAGAAAGAACACCAATGAGTCTTTAGAAACAAAGTATTGGAGGTTGCATCTTGCATGATTATTCACATTTGAGGTTCGACAAAAAACAGTAGCCGATTTTATTCTGAGCCTAAAGTTTGGAAAATCGATTATCATTGAATGTGTGAAAATAGTTTCTAATGTGCAGGTGTGAGTGTGACAAAAAAATCGAATCGCTATTTGAACTACCTTTTGTGTGCATGGAGTCGAAAGGTGCTTGTGTACCACACGGCTAATTTAATCAATGACAACACAATAACTGATAATTTTGAAAGTGTACGAGCAAAAATAAATTATCATTGCATCTAGTAAACTAATGAAATAGGTATGTAGAACAAAACAATTCGAATTACTCAGTACCTTATTATTATACACTCTCAAAATTTTCAATTTAGATATTGAAATCGAAAATATAAGATCTCCGAATTTAAATTATTGTTAATGATTGAAAGAGTATTGTTTAGCTAATTTATCTATGAAAAGTATATAGATGATAATAGTAGAATTTACCACTGTTACCTTCAGTTTGTTCCTTAACCATGAAATTACGTTATTGTCGACGTGTTAAAAGTCACGACTGAACGATGAATTTCAACACTAAATGATTATTAATACTATTTCTTCCACAAACAGATATTACCTTGAACGTTGTAGGAAATGTAGATATTACTCAAAAAATCTATTCATTCCTCGTGACCCAAACTTTTTCATCAATGCCCCTTATTACCTGTTAACTTTGTTCTCACCATTCACCAATGGTCAGGTTTTCTGAGCCATACGTAGGAGCAGAGGTTTCACTTTGTCGGGTGCAGCAACGTTATTGCCTGAAAGCAGGGTTACTGTATCCTTACTAACTTGAAACTGAGGAAGCTCTTTACAGTAAAATATGAAAGCACTGACAATTTCACCCAAAGCAGTTCTGACTCATCACGGGTGAAACATACCTTAGGTTTGTAATTTTTGTTAATAACTTATGCAGCCGAACTGTACTACAAATTTTAAGGTCGGTTACGTTGGGATTTCTATTAAATGTAGTTACCAGTAATAACCGAACATTCACCTTCAATATTCTTTTCCACCTCCAGATGTTGGAATATGGACATAATTTTTTATGAAATTTAACTCTGTGAAACGTATTTCTCCTGGTCAAACGTTTCCATGTGTTCAGAAGTATTTCATTGTCGTACGTGACAGCGTTGCAGAATTCGCATTTCGTCATGCAATTTTTGAGGAACATTTAGCTAATTCCACGAATTTTTAGCTGTTTCCTCTGCTTGACTGTTCAGCCGACATGGGAAATCGGACCAGACCAATAACTTGAGGAAATGATATACTACTACTGTGAATTCTATTCAGAATTTTCAATTTATAATCAGCAAAACTTGTCATTTAACTCATTTTACATGCGGACGCTTGCTTTTAAGGTTATTTTCACTAGTCAGAGCTGTTATGTCACCAGGCAGAAATTAAAAAATTCTGAATAGATTTGCTTTCTGCAAGTTATTCGTATTTTTCTTTCATAGAAAGTGCAGTGTATGAGAAAAAAAGGTAATGAATAAATTTGCACGAAAGAAAAGTCTTTATAACATAAGTATAATTGGCGTAGGTGCGAATAGTGTTCTTACCATATAATCAAAGTATGCAGCATGCATTTATTTATTTGACATGTGATTTAACATAGTGTGATTGTTAATCTGATTTTACATATCAAATAAACATCAATAATTAATTTATTTACATACATGGCCATCGAACAGGAAAAAAGTCATAACCGTCCTTCATACACATGCATTTGTACATGATGAAACGTGCATTTTACGTTCCAAGTTAATTCATAGTTTATTGTTGTTTAACTTAAAATTATAATAAAAACAATCCATCTGATGTCACAGGGAAAATACGGGGTAAATGAAGAATACGAATATGATAATAAAAGTTACCGCGCATTTAAGTGCGAATACTATTGGTGGATTTTACACCTTGATAAGGTACATATTAGTAAACAAAAAAAAACGAAGTCTCTATTATCGTCACAGTACACACTGGTAAGGACCTCACCACCCATCCTCGGCAAACACACACGAACTACAAAAAGCTTACCGGGAAAGGTTCACCGAACAAACAGAACAACTTTTCGCAGCACTCAACACCAACCGCATAAATGACATAAATCAAACGGTAGCAGAATTTAACGCTATTATCACAAAAGCTGACAAAAACCACATTCCCAGAGGTAACAGAGAGCATCATAACCCAAACTTCACACATGAAGTATATAGTCTAATCAGAGAATGTACCAATCTCAGAAATACACTTACTCCACACACTCACCAAACCACACGACACATCCATGATCTGAACGAACAAATCATGGGAAAAATTACCAAAAAGCAAACAGAAACTGGAAAAATTTCGTCAAATCACTAGACCACAAGACAAACTTTAGCAAACTCTATAAAACCATCAGAAACATAAATTCCAACACAAACGCCTCCCAACTACATGCAGCAATCACCACTGATGCAAACATACCCTCAAGACGGAAACAAGCATACACATACACCACTATGCTAGCATTAGCAAGGTACACACCACAATTGCAGACAGGCACACGCACAGACTCAAACACAAGAAATATATTCATTTAACTTTATATGAGGAAGATATACCTCAATATTTTTGTTGTAATTGTTCATCTCCACAAGTTAAACCTAGTATACATTAGTGAAAACAATTCGAAGCTTCACACAGTTTTTCTTAACCCTTTCGGTCCTGACGGCATCTCTGGTAGCCGCAGTCATTTTTCGCTTATCAAGATGCAGAGCAACACGTGTGTCTGTGCAAACGCTGGTAGGGCAGTGCAAGCTACAGTTTGATCAGGACAATGCAGTGACCGTAAAACATCACAAAGCATCTTATTTTAAATTTGATGATAAATATGTTGAAAAGGTTTTGATATTTGAATCATGGTACCGAAAGGGTTAAGGTTACATGACAACATTTATAAACTCTGTGCAGCTCACTCAGTCGTCAACATAAAAAATAAAGAAAATACTTCGTTCTGCTTGTCTTTCTTTATTAAGCCCCTCCGCTCCGAAACTCTAGCTCAGTGGTCTTTAACCATTTTTAATGTCCACCTTTAGTGGTGATCAAGTAGAAGCTTTCCCCCCCACTCCGAAAAAGTCTCATTAAAAATCTTACGTTTAATATTTAAATCTATGTTTCATATCTAATTTCGATGACCATGTAAACAGAAAAAAGCAGTTTCTCTTATTTTTTATGTAACGTCTATATATTGATCCATATATTCACACACATCTCCAACTAATAACATTGTTAAATTCTATACTTAAGACATCTATTTCTTAATTTATCTAAACGATTCATTTAATACGTTTATTAAGGGTATGTTTAACCTGAATTTAGTACATAGAAGAAATAAGTCACCAAAACGAACCTTTATATGATATTTCTAGCTATGGATAGCATAAATAATTTAACTTTGATCATACAGCAAACATGTGTATCGGATATATTGCTTTTTAGGTTTCAATACTATATATTTTTAGCGTGATGCGACACTTCACCCTTGTGAAATGAAACAACATTACGATACAAATATTTTACAAATTATTGTTTTACGAGCATTTTATGCCTTGTTTACACGATAAAAAAAGATTGTAATAGGAGTTAGAATTTCTTCCAAAATACATGGCCAAATTTTTTGACCGCTACCGCAAAAAAATTGCATCGAAACAACTTTATAGAGATACAAAATCTACGAAAAGATTTGTAGGAGCTCTTTCAAACTCACATTTCGCGCGGCACCAAGATGTGAGTGATGCTATGTAAACGTAAAAAGAGCTACGTTCATGTCGGTATTTCAATGCACATGTACGGGAGTTCGTACGTATGATGTTCACACACCGTGTGTATCAAGTACAGGTACAGACAGAGCACAGGCAACGTCGTATAGTTGAGTTACAGGATTGCCATTGCTGGATTTTTCAGCCACGATTTACGTAAAACGAACGACTTAAATATGTATATAGTTATCTATACATGTTATATATAGCGAATTAATACACTATACTACATACATGTATAGTAATTTACATATATAAACTGCAAACTATACTAAGAACTGGATTGAAGAACCCAGCAGTGGCAACGTTGTACCTTCTGAGATGTTATCTCCTTGCTTCGGAGCTACACACATTCAACCATTGTCTCAACTTAACTGCAAAATGTAAAAGCACTAGATTTAACTCTACGCTGGACTAGGAGGAAAACTTCACTGAAACTAATATTAACTAATAATAAACTGTTCACTATCAATAAAGATGAATATACATGCGTCTTGGGCAGTTATGCCGCAATAATTACGACAGAGGTGGATAAATTTGTTTAGTCGGAGGAACATAAACTCGGTCACATTACGTCAGGCGTTCAGTTCCTCACCCTCCAGCCCGGGTGAACATAGTTTCTGTTGCATAAGAATCTAAAATCTGACTGCTCTGGCGCTAGCAAGCCTTCTGTTAACATGTTCATTGATTGGGATGTCTTTTAGAATACTATTTTGTCGTGTTAATAGCAAATTAATATTAAATCATATTATTATTATATATTTTTCCCCAACACGTTGAAAGCAATTGCCTAGCCGGGGCAAATCTTTACTTCGTACAGTCATTATCACTAGAGGGCACTGTAAATTGGTAGCCATTATCACAGGAAGGCACTATAAAATTTACGGAACCTAATCTAAGTGGCCCACTGTTGCGGTCTCTCCGCTACAGCGCCTATCGCTGTATCCAGGGGTTTTAGAAAAAAATTAGGTTTTGTTTACATTACGATTACACGGTAAGTACGTGCAATATAAATTCACACTAACCTACTTCTAGGAGTACTAACCGTACTCAATCGATTGGAGCTAATATATTTTGACCTTTTGACCACTCTAGCTAGTCCCAGTGATGAGTGTTGCCGAGATGGGATGATTTTTTTTCTAAGATACTACTGTGTTCGGACTGGTGGCCTATACACTGGCTAGGTTTCGAGTTTCGCCCGCTCACCTCTCCCACTTGTCGCTCTGTACGCAGTGTTCTGCAAGTGACAAACAGGCATTCGAACACACGCGATTCACTTTCAATGTTTTCTTCCATTTTGGAAGCTAGGCTAGGAGGAGACTGAGTCACCCCCCTTTTTATCATATGGGGAAGGATAGGGGGAAGGTATGAATAGTAATGACAGGGAAGAATGTGGGTTTCCGCAAAAAGTCAGGTCTGTATGCAATGAAGGTATAACCTTCACTCAATGCATTATTCATTGGGAGGTGCTCGAAACGACCACAAATTAACCAAGAATTGTGTGCAGTGTGACAAGATTCAGTTAATATAATTAATTACATCAAAACCCGTGCTCCAAATACTCTGCTCTTTACAAATTTGTGCAAAGAAATGGGTTCCTATTTTGAATCCCAGCTGCTTCAGACTGGTTTTCGAGGGCTTTTAAGAGGTCGGGCTTTAAGAATGCTGATCGCTTTAAAAAATTGTCATGTTATTTTTATCTGGTAACGACTCATATTTGGTGGAACGTTTCCAAAATGAAAATTGGATTTCCAAACTTTGTTATTTATCAAATATTCTTGACAAGCTTAATGACATCAATATATCAATACAAGGCGAAAATACAAATGGTCTTACATTAACTTCAAAAATTCAAGCTTTCTTGACGAAAGGTAATTTATGGTTGATGCATGTAAAACGCAACTCATTTGTGTTGTTTTCATGTCTAAAACAGTTCATCACAGAAAACTAACTAAATTTTTGAAATGAATAAATAAAGTATAATTAAAAATTTGGTAAGCTTAGGGGAAAATTGAAAAAGACATTTTCTTCATGAATCAGACATGAGCCGATTTGATTGGATCCAAAATCCATTTGATACTGAAGTCGAAAAAGTGTCATATCACACTAAAGGCACAGGAAGAATTTGCAGAACTTTCTTGATTCTTCTTTAAAAACTATTATTGCTAAAATAAGTCTAAACACGTTTTGCGTTGGCATCAAATTTGAATATCCAAACTTGTTACGACTTGTAATGGATACTCTTCTATCTTTCGCATCAACATATTTATGTGAAGGGGCTTTTTCGGCATTAACTAATCTAAAAACAAAACATTGATCTAGTTTAGCAAATATTGAAACTGTATTTAGATCAACATTAACAAAATCGAGCCTAGATTTGACCTGTGTAAGAAAATGCAGGCGCATCAATATCATTAATTAAATATAAGTGACATTATTTAATGCCACTAAGGGTATCTATAGATTTTTTGGGTCTACTATATAAAATACACGCATTTAAATGTTTTTTGTACAATATACCCGATTTCTTTATAAACAATAAATTTTTCTCATATATTTATATTTTATTCTTTATTTTCTTAAAGTTAAAGGGTTGTACAAAAATAAAATCTTTTAAAGGTGGTCGTGGCGGTTAAAAGTTTGAAGACTACTGGGTGAAATAACGGTCGGACAACAGTTTAAAACCATTCCCTGATAGGACCTTGGGGCAAAAATGGATTTGTCAACACTTCTAAATGAGTTTTTCGATTCTTCTGAATGGGGTCTTACTGACTACTGTGTATGGTCCTTCTCACAATTTTTAATTCTAATAACCCTTGTATTTTAATGTCCCATTTTGCCTCCTTACTGAGTTCATGAACCCCTGGCACATAGCCTCACGCACAGACCTGCTAAGTGTCAGTTTTGCTCTACGAAGCTAAACATTCAGGTTTCGTCACAGTACAGTAAAGAGAAGTACGGTCATATGGGGGGGCTAGCAATGACCACCCCAACAACGGTTTTCAGGCAGGAACGTGATCCATGACGTAATAATTGTGTCTTGGCGCTGATTGGTAAATTTTTGAAGGGGTGGGGCTTCAAATGCCGAGATGATAGAAAACACAAACGCGCACGGCTGGGGTAGAACCTACGACGATCAGATAACCGCAACTTTACTTCCAACCCTTTAACCACTCGGCCACGAGTGTTATAGCTTCAAGCGATGTTTAAGCCATTTTAACACTAGCACAACGAAGTGGGCCTGGGAGGTTCAACGTCAAAATTAACAAGCCGGTCTAATATAGTATTCATGAACCTCACTTAATAATAACATTTATGGAACAAGTACATATGACTTTTCTGTTACGTAGTTTGAAAGAAAAATAACTGAAATATGACAGAATTCAACTTGTTGGACTAAAACTCCTCGTTGTGTTACTCGATCTAGAAAATTATACACTTCTCTGTAATGTGAAAATTATAATTTTTTTGGTTTTAATTCATCGTATTCTCATAGCGAATATCACGACTGATGAATTTATTTGTGCACCTTCTATTATGCATGAACTGAGTGCACTCAGAGCATTCCAGAGTGTCTTATTCAATATTAACATTGTGAGTATGAAAATGGAATTTCAATGGTAGAAGCGTAGCTACAATCAAATTAAAGAGAAAAATACGATATTCCTTATAATTTTGTTATGCGCATGTGCATTGTTTGTTTAATTCTGTCTCTGCACTCTATTACATCTCGTAATTCTTACCTAAATTATATGTATTTATGTAGTATCAAATGCGCCGATAGACCATTGTTTCAAGCTGTTTCCCAATGTTTTTTATTGCTTTAAAATCAGCATAAATTTGACAAAGTGACTGTTGGTCTGACTTGTGCGCCATGATTGGTTGACTTGCGTGTACGTCACTGAGACCCCTCTCTTCCCTCACATTATTCCATGACGTCAAAATTGAAAGTTCTCCTACTAGTCTTTACTGTACTGTGGATTTCGTCTTCTAGCTCAGCTAACTAAAGATTTAAAAAATCAGGGTAGCAGATGACAGGCTCCACCCACTACGGAGTCTCTTCAATCTTTGCTTGCATGCGCACAACAGGGTGCAAAATTTCACCAGAGTCGTGAGACAATGGAAGATCACTATCATGGACGATAGGATACGCATAGGACGACGGATTGGTAATATAACTAATAAAACAACTGTATTACCGAAGTTTATGATTCACGAATGTTCCATAAAACAAGATTCCGTTACTAATGCTCATTTTATTTATGGTTTCACTTGCATTATTTTGAAGAAAAAGTTTTGAACGTGTATTAGGTTTTGTCCATGAATTTGTACATTCGTCACAATAAACTGTTTACAGTATTTGTTTCATTACATGATTCGTGTGAGCAATATAAAATGGGTGTATACGGATAAATCGATGCATATTTCGCGAAAAATGGAGGTGTTGTAGAAAATGGACGGCATACCTGAAATCAGCACTCGAAATATACGTTATAACAGCTCAAAAACTATTGCCACCGAAACAAGTGTTGGCCTGTGTATTTAGTGAATAATTTAGGCCATATAGAGTAACCAATCACTTAAAATTTGCTTTCAAATTCTATATTTACGACTTAGGCTGAATAAATTGAAGGGTGGACAGCACTAGTGGACTACTTGCATTTTTTCCCGCGGGAAAAAATGCAAATAGTCCACTAGTGCTGTCCACCCTTCATATAGTAAACTACTGGATCGCAATCGCCTCTGTCAGCGCTGTGTTAGCGACAGCACGGGAGTGGACTACTTGCATTTTTTCCCGTGGAAAATATATTATATTTACCACGGGAAAAAATGCAAGTAGTCCACTAGTGCTGTCCACTCTTCAATTGGAAAATGACGTTGGATATCCATTGTTTCACGGGAGATATTTTTGTTGTATAAATTTTGTATCTCCTAGAAGGTCATAGTTAGAGCTTGAATGTGAAATATTTTTCCATTTGGCTTAAGATAAAGAAATTATTGACCCTAAAATCATTGGTTGTCAGGTAATTTGAAGTAGACACCTAAAAGTTGGCCAAGTTAAAACAGGAGGAGTTATGTGATGCAAATAGCGGCCTAAGTTGAATTTCTTCAACAAAATCACGCACGTGAGTTTCGAATTGGACGTGAACAACTTGATTCGTTTGATTTCCGGTTGGTAATACTAGAGTCATACGCGAAACTTGGCATCATTTGTTACTAGCGAGGAAAATTCAAGTAAATTTTAGATTTCAAAGAAAAAAATAAGGCTTGAATATATTTGTGATTCGTATATCAAGAATGTATACAACTAATTATCTATTTCTAGCAAGATCATTTAGTAATAGTAATAGAATAATGCGATAGGAACGAGCCTTTTGGCCCTTTCTTAGGTCGGTTCACAAGTCCCTGGCCGTAAAATCATTTTCTTCGCCAATGGTCATGCACAAAAAGACCACGGCAGTAGAGTCTCGAATTCGCGTCTTTCTCATCGCAAGTGGATTCGCTCACCAGTCGACCATAAAAGTGCTTGTTCCAGGATAAAATAACACGCATAAAACCAGTCAATAAAAGAATCTAAAAAAAAAGTTATGCCGTGAGTTGAACGCCAAGTATCAGGTTGCAACGAAAGTTCAGTTAATTTTTGAAACGAAAGTTCTGTCCATTTTTTGGTTGGAATGAAAATTCAGCGAAACCATGATTTATTTTATCATTAGTATAGTCAACATTGTCACTAATGACTTCTTTCCACCTTTCTATAAACTTTTTGATGCCTCTGTCACAGAATTCATTTGGTTTTGACTCAAAAAATAAACTGGCTTTATTTCAACCTCTTCTCTTGAAGTAAGCATTTGTCCTGAAGGATGATTCTGTAGGCGTTTAAAGAGATTTTAATCTGTTGGAGCAAGATCGAAAGAACATGGTGGGTGAATCAAAACTTCACAATCAAACTTTTCAATGAGATTCTTCGTCCCTCTTGAAGTGTGGGGTCTGGCGTTGTCATGTTGCTGGATCACTTCTCTTCAGTTTACCGACGAAGGTCGTTTTTTCTTTAGAACAGTCTTCAAACGGCATAGCTTCTGGCAGTACACTCCACAAGTTATGGTTTGATTGCCACCTAACAGCTCATAATGAACAATTCCCTTTATGTCCCGCCACACGCAGAAATTTTTTTAACTGCAGACTACGTCGCGGCTGTGGAATAAGGTTGGAATTACGGCCGAGCCACTGTCTTTTACGTTTAACATAATTGTACGGTATCCATTTCTCATCTCCATTAACGATTCTAAGAATTGGGTTTGAAATTGGACATAACGTAGTAAGACAACAGTTCGATGTTGTTGGAAATTGTTCTCTGAAAGATCGTGTGGAATCCATTTTCCAACCTTGGAGACTTTAGCAATTCTTATAATTCTATGATATATGGTCATGCAGCTCACGTTAAACTTCTTGATCATTGTTCTAGTTGTTTTGAAAGAATCATCGATGACAGCCAGCAATAAGTTCTTCAAAACTGAGTCTTTTTGAGCATTATTTTCTTAGCTCGTCCTTAAGACTAAAGGCTTCCTTTTTGAAACGTGAAATCATCTTCTACAACTCCTTTCGGTTACCAAATGATTTCCGTATGTGTTCGTGAGCGATCTTGCTGCTGGACTTGCTGCACTGCCCTTTTGAAATTCATGTAGCAAATTATGCCTGATGTGCTCATTGCTTGGAGTGTAAATTTGGGTCAATAATATGTATTATAATAATTATCACAAAATCTAAAGATGTAAATAATATTTCAGTGATTTTGATAGCAACACATATGCACGATTAATATAATCGTACACTAAAGTTATAAATCAAGAAACGGATAAAACTTAGGTTAAGATCCGACAGTAACCTAAAATGAGGTATTACAAACTGTAAAGCAAGTTTTTTGTATATTATTTGCAGTTATGAGCCGTCCCCCAGGTCTATATACTGTAAATGTTATTTCAACAGTAAAAAATAAATTCATATCTGATTTAATATCATATATTTTATTTTCAGTTAATTTTCAAACCTCAAGATTAGTCAAATGCACGTTCTACGAGAATGTTTACAATGACTTTATTTTACAAAAAAATAATAACATAAAATAATTTAAATGTTTTGAGCTCGATATTAATAGTCAGAAACTTACATTTGTTACCAACAAAAAAAAAGATGGAGCACAATTTTCTTCGACGAAAACACCAACCAATCACAAGTCACAACGAAAACACCAACCAATTACATTAGTTCTCTTATACGAACTTCGTAAACTGTGAGTAGTCCACTTCACCTAGGCAGCATCGCTGCGGCCCTGGAACTGGTGAACCAGACAAAAACAAACAAAACAAAAACGAATATTTCCAATAAAGTTGGTACATAAGAAATGTAACAGCATTGGTTTTTTAAAAATGCCTTATCATAAAATCCTTAAGTGGTAGGTATTCTATGCGTAGTATCATAGATGATAGAACAGCAGTACCTACGGGTATAGCCTACGTAAACATTCACATCACGCAATGAACGTTAAATATACATGGGGAAACAAATGAAACTTCGCTTTTTCAATGATGACTTAAGAGGTAATCATTGGTGATACATATAAATTCTGACGTGGTAGGTATTATATGCATTTTAGGTGATAAGCGAAATATTTTCTTTAGGTACAGATTAGATTTGACATCATTACATTTAACTGAATTGGATGTTTAACATCCGAGAAAGACTGAAAAAAGAAAATTATGAGAGCGAAAGCTTAAAATATAAAGTTGTGATTGTTATTAAATTGAAATTGTAATTTCTAATTACTGGTTGACCGTATGGAATGGCTTGCTGATGATCGATTTAATTTAATCATTATTACAGTTATCTGTAAGCATCGTGTTTAATATGAACGGGCATTACATATCAGAGAAAGAGAGTAAAAAACTAAGATATAACATTGAATGTGTCAAATTTTCAATACTTAGATGTTGATATAGATAAGAAAAGCTGTAGTAGACTAAAGTTCTGAGGTTTCACAGTCACTTATTGTAGCAAAGCAATTGCTGACATTGACGGATGAATTTTTTGATTATGCATTCGATAAGTAAAAAAATAACGTAAAAAATTACAGATATATATACATATATATATATATATATATATATATATATATATATATATATATATATATATATATATATATATACATATATATATATACACATATACATACGTACATGCACATATCACATGTATGTTTATACACACACATACACATATGCACATATATACATATGTATATACTCGTGTACATCTAAATGCCTCGGAAGAAGAATAATCTGAAGAGTAACACTAATTCATATAAAATTCTATTTAGTTTAGGCAAAACACAATTTATAATCTATCAAGAATTTTTTTTGTGCTCCATTAAAATTAAACCTTTCTAACATGTTAACGTTTATCAGGTTAAAAAAGCACCACTTTATAAGCCTGAAATATAACAGAAACAAAAAAAAGTAATAAGTAAAAAACATCCCGGTTTTTGATAAAATTAAATTAGTCGATTTGACTCCAGAGCAGAGTAATTATAGCACGAGTTTGACATATACGTATGTTTCGTTTGAATATTGTTAGCTCTATTTCAGTTTATCCTTACGTTGTGTGACACAAACACATGGTAGACACTTATATGGAGCATGTTTCGTTACTAAGTTAATTTTGTTTAATCATGCATAGGACCTAAGATTTCTGTATTTGTTTGCTACTTTGATATGCAAAAATATTGTGTCACGTTTTTTTGAAATTTTTAATTGATTGGTTTTTCTTCATATGCGTGGGCAGTTTATTCCAAAGTAATGCATCTGAAATTGAAAGAGCCCTTTGTTCAGCATCGGACGAGCAGAAACTGATGTTAACATTGTGTCGTCGATCAGGTTTCACACCCTTGGTGGTGGGTGGATAGAATTTAATAACGTTGGCTGAACTTTGAGGGTGATATACTGTAGAGAGGACAGACTACTGCAAGTAATCTAGTTCACCTCGACGCCAACGCGACATGATTATACGAGAAGACTAGACTAGAGGACAGAAGTCTACTCTTGCTCGACGACCTCTGATATTTGGCAAATGTGTCGAATAGTTTAATAATGCTTTCCACCCTTCAATTGTCTGTGGTCACATTTCTGTTGGCTTGGTGGTAAGGTGTTGTCAGACCTTTGGTGAACCTATGGTTAAAGTTTATGCCATCCAGAGGTCAGATTCTTTGTCTCTACAGGTAAAGAATTCAGCACAACAAGTAGTTACTGTTGCTGTTGCTCTCATTTACGATGACTAACTATATTCCGTATTTCTTTGGTTTACTGGGAATATACATATGGAATGAACAGTTCCCATACGTTTTATACATGTTCATGGTCGCGGGTAAATTATACCCCTAGCACCCACTTTACGGCCCAACGAGCGCACAAGCAAAAAAGTACTACCTTTATCACTAGAGTACTAAGAAAAAAAGTTACTGAAAGACCCACGTGAATCCCTCAGTGCACCACGCGATGATCACGTGAAACGAAGAGCGTTAGTATCAGATACCCCACGACCGTGTTTTAGGGTTAACCCGATTTAGCACCGAAGATTGATAAATACGTTAACTACAGGAGATTGTCTTCATTAGCGCATCCAAACAACAGAATTTCAATGAACTCAAACCTCGTTATTTTCCCCATTATTTGCATTACTTACAACTTTTACTGCTCTTTAGCACATTTCTTCAACATTTTCAGTATTACACGGTTATTTCCGTGATTTTCATTTATTTTTTCCTGCACATACAAACTGAAAATGTTGAATATTGACTTTAATTAGTACGAGTAACGAGACTTGAGTCTACTACCGAATGCACTACAACGCCACAATTCAGAGGGCTAGCCTCAAAAGCACACAATTGTGACGTATAAGACATCACGGTTACTTCAGAGTTGAGATGCACTGTTTCTAAAGTAAATGCAGTCTGGTGATCAAAGTATGTTTTAAATCCGAGAAATATAACTCTCAGAAACGAAAAAAACTATTTCCCATATTTTTCAAGATATTAATAATTTCTCTTGTTTATGGATGTCAGAGAGAGAGAGGGAAAGAGAGAGAAAGAGAGATTCATAATGAGGGTGTAAGTTTGCTGATGCGCAGAAGTCAATTTCATTTATTTATCAAGCAAAAAATACGTTTTCAATTTTCGTTAGGAATTTTTTAGCAGCATGTGTTTAAACTGATGCAGTTTTGTTATTTTAAGAACGTAAGACATACGTGACATATAAACTGTACGTGCTCCATTGAACGTGTTTCCGTGCCGCAACCTAAATCGTATTTTAATGACTTTAATTCATAGAAAATGTAAACCCATAGAATCGACAGGTCTTCTCTTCTAATTAAATAGTATTTACCTCGCACAAAGTCACGTCCTTGAGGAAATTTTTTCAAATTATACATGTGAGTTTCCAATAATAATATACACAAACGTATAAAATATTTTTTATGTTTATGAACGTATTGAAATAAAAGTTATATATTTATGTGATCATCCAAACATAATAGTGAGACGTGCGGACAAGTCGAACACCTTCGTAGTGCTAAACAGAACAGACTATAAAGCAAAACTTGATGAAATCCTCAGTGACCAGAAGAAGTTTTCCCGGATTACTTGCAACCCTACCACAGCACTGAAGACTAAGGTCAACAAACTGATTGGTGCAGTCAATAAAAATAAGCAAGAAAAAATTCTCCGACCGGTAATTGGTCAGTACAACCCGGGTTATATTTACGGTGCAGTTAAACTCCATAAAACAGGGCATCCGCTATGTCCTATTATTTCTCAGATCCCTACTCCTACGTACGAAGTGGCTAAACAATTAAACAAAATCATATCACCATACCTACCGGCGAAGTACCAAATTAACTCCACCGACGAATTTTTGCAAATCACCAGAGCAACCAGACCACAGGGAATTATCGCATCGCTTGACGTCGAGTCTCTGTTTACTAACGTTCCGGTTCTTCCTGCAATAGATATAATTTGTCAAACAGTCTACAAAGACCATACTGCTGCCCCACCAATTGATGCTAACCTACTCAAAAACTTTTAATAGCCTGCACTACGGATTGCCCATTCTTTCATGTTGACGGTACCATGTACTTACAAACTGACGGCGTCAGCATGGGAAGCCCGCTGGGTGTAACCATGGCTAACTTTTACATGACAGCATTAAAAAACAAAATTCTTTAAAGTTTAACTGACATGAAACCACACACACACACACACACATATATATATATATATATATATATATATATATATATATATATATATATATATATATATATATATATATATATTTGCGGCCTTTTCAATCTATTAAGTGTTTTCTTTTCTAATGCATGATTCTGCTGTGGTCGGTCACGCACAAGAAAATATACTCTGTAATGGTGTTTATATTTCCACTAGATAGTTCTCTCGGAAATTAAACGGTTTACAAATGATAAAATTAATAATTTTTCTATCCATAGTTACGTTATAAGTTTGATTAGAATTGACTAATTTGAAATTAATATATAGACCAATATCTTAAAGATCAACGACGAATTATTGTGTTTGGAATGAACATTTTTCATGAATACATACAAAACTTCCATTTTTATCTTATGGAGCGATAACATGGCCTGGATATTACCCCTGGAAGTTCCAAAGTTTAAAAGTGATAAAATTAGGGATCTATGAAATAAAATACATTTTAAGAAGGCTATTAACGGGGAAAAATGGCATATTCTATAGTAATCCAGGGTCCTTACATAGAATAGAATAGAATAGAATAGAATGAGGCATTAGAAACAAACTGTTTGGCCCATTCTCAAGTCGATACAAGCCCCATGCTGTAATTCTAGCCACCGATGGTCAAGCATAAACAGACCACAACGGTTACGAGTCTCGAACCCAGGTCTTCCTGCATCGCAAGCAGGTTCGCTCACCAATCGACCAAGCTGGTGGTACCAGACAATATCAAGTGTTATAATACAAGTATACCCGTTCTGATTTCAGTTCAATAATTTTCTGCAGTAATTGATTGTAAGAAATGAGACGGAGACACACAGATAGATATGGAGATATACTGTGTATTATATATGTAAATTGAAAGATGTCATTGCACTTCCCAGCTAGTCATATGCAATCATCTAGCAAGCCATTGTCTATATAAGTTTAACAAATAGCTGAAACAATTGAAAACAATAAATAAATTTGCAAATCCTTGGGGTTCCAGAAGGGGTTCAATGTACAAAATTGTTTGAGTATCATAAAGTTTCTCGGATAAAGTCCCATTTAATTTAATTTCACCGAGCTGATACCAAAAATTGCTCCACCCAAACGAATTTTTTGAACTTATATCAGAGTATAGTCCCAGGTTTGCCCAGCAATTTGATATTTAAAAACAAAGTTTGGTGCATGCATTCTTAGGCTTTAATATTAGCGGAGTTCAGGCAACTAATCAAGCCTAGTTTTTCCACAATACACCGAATAGAAAATATGTCGAACTTATTTGGAACACATGCTACCAAATCAGGCAATTTTCACAACTATTTTCATTTTATTTTCACAACGTTTATATTAAACTCTGAGATATAATTATTGCAACGAAAAAGGTTTTGCTCGTCAGGAAATATCATCGCTTAAATTGAATGTGCGAATTAATTCGAGCCTCCCAAAATAAGAATAAAGTTCGGTAAACAAGATTTTATCAGTGACGTACGTTTACAGCACGAGCTTGCCTCGAATGCATAACAAAAAGTATATTCAAGGGTTTAATAAAATATGGGTGTACTCGTAACAATTAAAAGGCTTAATACACGTTATATGGAAGAATATATCATACATTCATTGGATGACCAGGTAAGCTAACTGAAAGACAGATCTCCAGCTTCAGGCTGGAGAAAAAATTGAAAATGATCAAACCTCGAAGGTATTCTCAATGTACTGCTAATTTCTACGGAAGGTTTCATAACTACTTGTAGGAAACTAGGGGCGATCGTTATACGCAGCTCAACACGGACAAAAGTTGGTTATTACCCAAAGAAGAGAATTTACGAGCGTCGTTATTGGAGAACATCAGCCCAATGACGTTCGCAGAATTGAGAGATCTATTTACGTGCTTCTTTTTCCACTGGTCCTAAGTTCAAGTGAACGAAAGCGTAAATTTTTCGTATATTTGTTTCTACCTTTTTTCATCAATTAGCTTCTCAATTTGACATCCCAGTTATATAATTGCATATGTAGAAATGACATGTGCCTCATAGGTACGTCCAAACTGTAATGAAAATGCATGGGAATATAGCCTCTTGAGTAGTATAAGATGACTCAACAACTAACTGATTACCTGTGGTTTCAACAGTTTTTTTTGAAGTATACAAATTTCCATCAACATGTATCAGAAACTGACAAACAGGTGTAAAAGAACGTATGTAAGTATAGCAACAACTAACACTTGCTCAGGTATATTGTTTTATGTGAAAATAACTAAAAGCCAAATAACTTATAAACGTTTTGAAAAGTACGAAACTCGAAAATTTTGCACAAAACTGTAGACATTCAAGTCTACCACTGAACAAGGGAGTATATATATACTTACACATAAGGAGCTCATTGACAGAATTGTTGTATTATTGGTTCAACATGAGAAAATTAAAAAAACACAAAGTGCTTGCAGTATTTAAAGGTACGTGAATATTAATGCATTTTGATGCTTGATATACATGTTTACGGCCGAGTAAAATACGGCAATTCACGCAAAGTACAATAGCAACATCGATGCACAAAGAAGTACTCATTTCACGTACTTTTTACTGGTGAAGACTGCAGGCTTACTGTGTACCAGGCTCGATTATTCTGAGAGCAATGCAAATAAACTTTTTCCCAGATGATAGTGGCTACAAAACTTTCATGCTTGTTAAAGCAATTCTTAAGAAAACATTCTGCAGTATTGCGACTGCTTCTGACAAGTGGCCATTGCCCAATAAACTGATCTTGAAGATATTTTTCAGTGCATCGATGCGCAGGGCTGCGGCAACTACGTACATGCTGAAGTTTAATTTACGAGGATTAAGCAAGACTAAGCCTCCTAAGCCTGTTGTCTCCTGCTCAGCTTCTATAAATTCAGCTTGTAGGGGCGACGCTTATATGAATTTGTCCGAATATTGTTACGGGGAGTACCGTGTGGCTGAAGGGTGCAACTTCTGCACAACATCGAGGTTGCAAATTGTTGCGGGTATATTCGTGGCAGGAGAAACTGGTCGTTTAATCCTTTAAAGAATCCAAGATATTCATATACTCTGTAATTTTTTGAGGATTACATGATATTCATATGCTGTAATAATTTAAAGATGGTGGTATATTTATGTGCTGTAAATCATTTAATGATCGCAGCATATTCAAATGCCGGATTTCTTCTATCGTCAGCTCATTGGGAAAACATGGAGGGAAAATAAGTCAACAATTTTTGCTTCCCCAATATCAGAAAACAGACTTGCTGGAAACGACGATGAAATTATTACACATTCATGTTCCAGATTGCAAAAAAATTCTACATTCGGCAAAAATTGACACCGCTAAATACGTTCGTCTTTCTTCTTTTTGGTGTCTTGAGAAAGCGTTGGGTTTTCCACCTCTGCCCGGTAATTCAGCAGTGGTGAGACTTTTTACACACGCCATAAACAAATTCAAAAATCGATTTAAAAGCCATTTTCAAGCATGAAACTTCTAATTGGCATAAATTTTCTTAATATTATAAAAAATTTTAAGTTTGTAAATGTATCCTCATTAATGGAAAACTTACACCAACGTGACTCAACTCCGTCTGTACTACACAAGTTAACAGTGCAGTCAAATAAAATATTAAAAAAATCGATTGAAGTTAACCATAATCTTTTACCACAACATCCCTGCCAACAGTGTTGATAAACGACGGCATAAACTGTTGCAACGATATGAAAACTGCAGAAATAAATTGACAAACTGAGTATTTGTGCTACCACTAAAGGTGTGTTACACGTTTCCCAGGAGAGTCAGCAAGGCATGATGAAAAGGGGAATATAAAGCGTTCTTTCGTACATATTTCAGTCATATGGGTGTGTTTATTTTCTAATATGAGTTCTAACACTTCAGATTAACGAAAACTTTGCTGGTGATGAATTTTCTCACGATTGTCAATGTAATGCGCAACAAAGGACAACATTTTTTATCGAATTCGTTTCTTCACATGTTTTACAACGCATTCGACATTTACAGGGGCTGCACTAAAATATGGAAATGCCTATAAAATATGTTTCCTTGCCTAATATGATGTAAAAGACCCGTATGCTTTCTAAATAGTTTGCAGTTTTCTCGGAATGGAAGAATACAGTTCAAGTAGGCTGACCAAGGGAATCTTGTACTATTCTTTTTGCAAAACAGTGGCAAGTTCAGACAATGATGATGGGGGATATGAACCATGTCCTTTCCTCCCAAATATATACAAGCAAGGTTTAATATTATAGAGGTCCGGTGACTTGCGGTTACGGGAGATGCGATAAATCATACTCGTGCTCAGAAAACCAGTCCTGGAAGATGTGAGCTGTGTGAACCTTGTAACACAGCCTTCGACGCCTTGGAAGACACCGTCACCATTGGGAACACAGCTTGTACCATGGGATGGACTTGATAGGCTAAAATGTTCACACAATTCTTGGCAGTAACGTGACCATGCAGAATTATCATTGGGCCACAGAAAATCACTAAATGGCTACCTAAATAATTTCATCTCTACATAGAACCCCCACCATGGCAACAAACAGCCTATAGTATACACTTGGGATGGCGTGTGAACATCAGACCATATTATCGTCTTCCATTGCTTTATAATTCAGGCTTTATGACTTAAACACCACTTCCCTCTGATACGAGCAATATCATCACTGGTGAATGGTTTTTGATTTGTAACCTAATTAAAAATACTCTGGTAATGGAGCTCCTCTCTTATTGTATTGGTAGTCACAAGGTTTGTGAACACTACATTCATTTCAGTAGTAACTTTTACACCTGCTGTTTTCTTTTTTTCGTCTCAATCCTATTTAATGATCATCTGTCAGGGTTCCTCAACACACTTTCGTTCTCACTGTGATTTAGCGGATGATGTTTTTCCGCATTTCATTGTTTTTCCGCATTTCATATACTATGTGGAATAAATATTCAATACAGTACTGCTTAAATAACTAAACACCTCGGCTACCTTGCTTATGGAATTTCCAACCATACGCGCTCCAAGAGACGACGTTCGAAGTCTGTTAGCTTTTAAATGATGCAATTACAATTTCACAGAATAGTGCTACGACAATGACTGACCTGTGCAACGTATTTACAGCGTTGAATAGGTGGCGTTAGTAGGCAAGAACACTGGTGTCACCTACACATTTCACAAGAAAAAAAATTTCTTTTCCAGCATGCATTTCACGAGGTATTTCCAAATTTTTGTTCAACCCCAGCATGTACATTTGCTTTGCGCCTGAAGAACAAGCCTTTTCGAGTAAGTATTGCATGAAATATTAGCAAGATCTACAAGTTTTCGTTTACTTTAGCTACAGATAAAAGTTTCTGTCAGTGTAAGCCAAGAATCAAGCAGGGCTTTCTTTATTTTAAGTCAACGTAGCCCAGGCTTAATCAAGGGGAGTGTCTCGTCCTGTGGAACTGCCATCGATCTTTCAACTTGCCCCATTTTTGGTGTTTTTATCAGTAAACGGTGCAAGTCTCCGGAGAAAAGCTCATGATCCCAGGCCATTTTTACGACACTTTTACTCAAAAATAACATCTGCCTAAGGTTTTCACAACATTTTGAGAATTTTACAATCATCATCGTTAAAAACCATGTAACAGTTCAATAAATTAGTATTAAGAAAAGAGCGTGTATTATCGTATCAAGGCATTAACTAATTGTTCGCTCGAAATGAAATGGAAATGACGATGGTTATTATAGGTAAAACTGATTATTCAAAAAAATTGAATCTTTACGTAAGCGAAAATTGATCAGAGAGTTTGAACGTTTTCGATCACGAGAAGTAACGAAGTTCAATTATACTGAGTGTCAGCGACATTTTGAATATAGAAAACTCAAAATATATGAAAAATTTTTGAAATCTTTTATTCTCTGTCAGGCACCACATTCTCCATGTAAAGGAAAAACTGAGAAGCAAATCAACATAAATTTAAAGACTGGAAAAAATGCTTACAGGAACATAAAATTCTACAGTATATTAACGCCGAGACTAAACTTCATTCAAACTAAGCTCTTCGTTCCGTTGGAATGCTCTGTGGAGGTTACATATTCTACCGTTGTTTGTCAAGTAAAGATTCTATTTAAAATTTTCTTTTTCTTTTTCTAGGTGAAAAAAATTATCGGTTTCATTTTTGCAAGAATGTTTGGAAAATGTATCCCAAGCGAGAAGAAACGTATTAAAGTACAAAAGTAAAATTACATCCATGTGTACCTAGTCATTCACAGAAATGTCTTCAAGATTATCAATTCAAAGTTATATATGTACTTTTGAACATATATGTATCTAACAAAAAAGCTTTCCATTGAGTAACTACTGTATTAGTGAGTCATATAATAACTTGATTTCTTTTGACTAAATTTAACACTGAAACTAAACGCAATTACTTATTAAATGAATGAATAACTCGTATTAAAAATCGAATGCATGAAAATAATCCCCTTTGAAGCAGAGCAATGGGACAGCAGTAGGACAGGTTACTAAACGAACACATGGATAAAATTACACACATCTAAAACCAATAACGTACGATGATGGCAGTCTTAGTTTATGGTCCAGCTAAGGGACATACAGAGGTGGGACAAAATATGGAAACACCTCGTGAAATGCATGGTTGAAAATAATTTTTTGGGGTGAAATGTGTAGGTGGCACTGGTGTTCTCGTCTACTGACACCTCCTATACTACGCTGTAAATTGGCTGTGCAAGGCATTCGATGGCAGGGGACAGTTCTGTGAAGTTGTAATTGCATCATGTCAAAGCTAACAGACTTCGAACGTAGGCAACTTGTTGGAGAGCGTATGGTGGATGCTTCCGTAAGCAAGGTAGCTAAAGTGTTTAATGTTTCAAGAGATATTGTATCAAAGATTTATTCTACATATTTGAAATGTGGAAATACATCACCTGTTAAATCACAGGGCAGACGAAAGTGTGTATTGAGTGATTGTGACAGACGATCATTAAGGAGGATTGTGTAGAAAAAGAACGAGACCACAGCTGCAAAAGTTGCTGCTGAAATGAATTTCGTGCTCACAAACCCTGTAAATACCAGAAACAATAAGAAGGGAACTCCATAAGCATGTCATTTCTAACCGAACTGTAATTCAAAAACCGTGATGATGATGATAATGCTCGTAACACGAGAAAGTGACGCATAGGTCATAAAGCCTGGACTATGAGCAGTGGAAAATAGTAATATGGTTGGATGAGTCTTCTCTCATGCTGTTTCGCACTTCTGGCCGAGTTTATGTCTTGCGAACGCCATCTGAAGCCTATAATATAAACTGCTTGTTGCTAAGAATGAAACATGACGGGGGTCTCTGAAATGCTTTGGGCAGTCATATCGCGGGTCCCTTGATAAATTTGCACGGGTGTATTACTGCCAAGAATTAGTTGACCATTTCGGCTGTTCAAGTCCATCCCATGATACAAACATAGTTCTCCAATGGTTTATGGTGTCCACCAAGACGACAAAGGCCCTGTTTTCACAGCTCAC
>VCRD01003622.1:9262-23663 GCA_006783055.1 Trinorchestia longiramus
TTTTGGTATTAACTCCGCCTTCCACAAACCATCCAACATCAAACATGTGATGACTATTATGAATATATCTTTTTTGATTCTATAAAATATTTGAATGACTGGCAAACCCACCACTAAAACATCTGAAGCTGGAAATTGCATGACAGAAAATCAGTTATTGGCATTTGAAAAAGTAAATTTATATACATTGTTCATTTCTTTGTTTTTTTTAATAACAAGTGTTAGTTTTGTTGTTTCTTGGTAGTATTTCTTTCAACGCAAAATTGCCTCATGATATATTATTCATGTATTACATCTACTAATTTATGATGGCAGGAATACAAAAAAAATCATCTAGTCTGAACAGATTGTTGGAGTTTAAATTTCATATTGCACTCCATTAATTTAATTACTTCTAGCAATTTTAATTGTGCATTTGACTGTTTCTTCCAGTCCTTTAATTAATTTTCTTCATTATACTTATTTAGGTCCACTGAACAAGGAATGTTCCGAATGTAACATTACAATTGTAATTTTAATCAGGTTGGTTGGTAGAACTGGAGCCCTCCAAAAAGGCTCCAAATAGGCTTCTGGCAAGTGTAGTGACACTCAGCCCACCAGCCTGGACTCCAGCAACTGCACTGCAGCTCAGATTCTTGTCACAAAATAGTAATTTAATCAAAAATTTAATTTAATCAGGACAAAATATCCGGGACCCACAAAATAGATTAGTTAGTGTTCCAGACTTTAATATTATAACATTATTGACTACTTTCTTACCTGTTCTCATTATATAGCTTTATATTTTAACCAGCTGCGGGTTTACCGACTTATTGATTATTGCCGTTTGAAACGCATAACATAATTTTTTGAAGTAACGGTAAACAACCCACAGGAGTAAAATAGCACTAGACTAAACTTACGAGTCACTCACCCAGCGTAAAATAGAAATTATGGGTCCTCTTTCACCGCATCATTTTAAGATTTCAGTAACTAGTCTAATATAACCTAGAAGCATATAAAAGTACGCAAGGACAAATCGACCTTAATATAAAAACATTTTACATCTTCGAACAGTGACCTCGGACACACCACGACTAACGCCTTGCCATACGATAACACCTTTTTCAAGAGTTTATCGAAATGTAAAACCGCTACCAAGAAATCCTTTTAGTCAGAATTTCTACATATTTATTACCAATACATTCATTTTTTAAGTCACATTGGCAAAAATTATATTTAAAAATATCAGATTTTAGAAATAAACTACACAGAGTGAGTGATTTTTCATAAATACTTCGAAAAAGGGAATTAAACCGTAATTTGAGCTAATACTCTATCAGCGTTTCCTATCTTGTGGCAACACTGAACCATGAGTCAGACCTACCAACCCTGATTGAATGAAGTAAAGTATTTGATATCTAACAGATATTAATGTTGGCCAATCGAATTAGATAAGAGTTAAAGGACAGGAAAATTGCTGACAGAGGCTAAATATGCAATTAATTTCTCATGATCATTTTACTAGACCAAACGACACTGGAGTTCTAGCCTGACAAACGAATTCAAAATAATACGGAATCAAGGATGTAGTATATAGGTTTTACATGGAAATGGTATGTAAATTGGGCTACGCAGCGTACTACATGCTTGAAAAAAAGAATTCATAACGTTAAAAAGTTTCAAAATAGTGATAAAAATTGAATTCATGTGCACTGATCGTTCTTTGATAGTGAGTGTGAGTAAATAACAAGTTGCAGTCGAAGACCTCATCGTGGAAAAAGAAGCAGATACTTGCGTTTTAGCACTGAGTAAATCAAATGTCTAAGTTTCACAGGAAACTTACAGTATATTACAATACTGTACAGAATACTTACAGAAACTTACATCAATCATACAGTAAAGATACATTGGATTTTCAATTCTTAATGCTAACATCCTAAAATTAGTGATGATGCTGTAGCAAGAATAGTATCACTCAATGTACCATTCATGTCTCTTTAATAGCACTTTACAATATAAGTTAGCATTCATCCCATCAATCTCACTAGAAATTAGGGTAATTATTATTGTAGAATTTAGCACTACCAAACTTTACAATGCTTCCAGCGATTATTCCATCTTTTGCAGCCACCGTGGTCGAGTGGTCTGCGGCCCGTGTTCTGTATCGGGTCTCTGCTTCATGTAGAAAGACCGCGGGTTCGAACCCAGCCATGGACACGAGCTGTTTCTCGTACGCCGCGCCGTGCACTCAACCCGCTAAGCACTCAACTCCCCGCCCATGAAGACGCCCATCAACCTCCCGGGATCGTCGCATGGAGCTCACCATCACCCTTACTCTTAGAATGTTAACCTTAAGAATTTGAAACACCAATGTACTAATGTCTATGTTCTCTGTACTCGATTGGAAGCTTAATAAGCTTAATAAAAATAGTCACATTCCTTTAACAGTAGTAGCAGTAATAAAGTTTGCTAGCGCTTCTGGGGCTCAGCTATATTTGGAGTATGACCTTATATTAAAGTCATACTCAGGACATCCAGCGTTGCAACATGCTGGACTCGTTTCTTGTCTGTCGATAACCAGGCAGAAACAGACTAAGGTGACTTCAAGAATTGAACGTAGGTTTTCCTGTATCGCAAGTGGAGAAGCACGTCACTCTATCATCGTAGCTACATAAGCAACTGTATACATGATAGCTATGAAAACATATTTCCTATCATGTATACAGTTCATATACATTGGATTTACAATTCTTTATGCTTACATCTTAAAACGAATGATAATACTTCCAGCGACTATTCCCGGCCTTCTTGTTTTGTGACGAAAGGTAAAGGTTCGTAAGAACTAAAGACACGTAGCAATCATATAGAAATGTGAGGAAATGATCAGTTGAAACAAGTCAGTTTTCCTTGTCCCTTTTGGTCTTTGGAGATATACTCAAAAGTCTTCAAAGAGTTTCAGAATTGCATCAACTTTGATGCTAATGTACGCAAAGAACAGTTCAGGAAAAAGGATTATGCAAGCCCTCTCATATAAACGCTTAATTCGACCTCGATCGAAAAAAGAACTCATTTGCAAAGCAAGAAATGTATTTTCTTCACTATATCGCCCTAAAAGTACCATCAGAGAAGTAAGATTCTTTTCACCCAATGCCGAAATGCCAAATCGAATAATAATATAGTGCCAAATCAAATGTCTTTTGATACTGGTCAAAGAGCTCTCGCAATCTTAAGGGCATTACTTTAAAATCAACTGCCCATGCATTTAAAAAGAAATCAGTCACTAAAGAATTTCAAAAGACAGGTTTCTTCGAGTACCAAAGTAGTAAAATAATATTGAAAACTTAATCTGTAGTGTATGAATTGCCGAAATTAAGTTTCTAATGAAACAAATTATGAGCGTCTATAAAACCTTAAAACAGAAAATATTTCGCAAACATGTGAAAGTTTCTAACTTTCGAAAAACTTTCTTTTTTTCGAACGATGAGACAAGTGAAGCCTAAGCGACGTTATTGTCTACTGCGTGAGCTCGCTGAGACTTTTCCGTATAAAAACAATGCTATATTCGTTTCATCTCATAACTGCATTTTTGCACACTTCACTTGCCAGGCACATGCCTCGTCAGCACCAATCTCGCCTGTATTTGTTCACAAACATAACAGAATCATGAAGATCATGAATCAATGTTAATAATTATTTTGTAATAATAAATAAATGCAAATGCTTGTAACTTTCGATCTACAGCAACTGCATTTTGATTTAACCGGTATTTTAATCCTGGCAATCCACGCTATGCCCAAATTTTCTTTCTTTTTTAACGCCTTCTGATTTGTAACTTTTAATTTCATTTAACATAATGAATTTCAGTCAAATAAGATAGTCATTTCAATTTAAAAGGCTATTTAAACATCACTGAGATAGATCAATAAAACAGAAATGGTAATTTAGAAGTTGAATTGTTCCTCATGTATTAAATAACATGCTTTCAGCATTACTGTTAAAAACAAACTGTCACATTATACTGTATGAACTTTTTCTCGAAATGAAGTCTTTTAGCAACTTTGGTTCGCTTTTATTTTTAAAGTTTTGTTTCAATTGCGAGAACAATTGAAATATCACTATTCAATTGTAATATCACTATTGATATTTGTATCTTGATAATTCGTTACACGTTTAAACTTTTCGTGCTCATTTCTTAGTATTTCTCTTAAATGCACCTTCCAATTTTAATGAATTGTGACACTGTATAAATTGGTACTTGGCAACACTCGTGCGGAGGCCTACATTTGTTAGGATTGGACGAGACTTTGTTCGTCGAGTACATTGTAGAGAAATAAAAAAATCGCTTATTACAATCAAATTGATACATGACAATCATTAATATTGTATTTTCCAATCCCTTTATAATTAAGGTTCTAATAGGGTTGAAATACATCTGTTGACAACGTAAAAAACGTATCTTCTTGCTAAACAAAACAAGTAAAAAAAAAGAGAGAAAGATATGTTATTCCAATATCGTTGGTACGCAAAATATCCTAACACTAAGTTTCAAAAAGGCCTTATCGTTAAAATCCTTAAGTAATACAGATACATTGGTTGATAACACCACAAACAGAGGTTATGTTCTCACAATTAGAGCGAAAATTGAAAATAAGAGTGCGCAAAAATTGCAGAGACGTTTTCTACGAAGAAGTTTGTAAATAACAATGTAACAGTTTGAGTTCATGGCAGCAAGGCTTAAATTTTGTAACTAAATACGCAATGAAGGATAATAAATTTTTGCAGGCCCAGTGGTCGAGTGTGAGCATCTCTGCTTGCGATACGGGAACACCCGGGTTCAAGTCCCAAAGCCGCCTTAGTCTGTTTCTGCCTGATCGGCGAGAAACACGTCCTGCCAGCTGCGACGCTGGTCGCCCGGAGGAAGACTAGACCTTCAAGCTCATCGTAGCGTCCCTATGAACCTTTAGTTGCGGCACAAAAGACGGAAATGGTCTTTCGGAGCACCATCACTACTCATAAGATGCTGAAATTATGAATTGAAAATCCAATTTATCTGTATTGTATACTTGATTGAAAATATACTAACAGAACCGCATTGTATCAGATGATGGTCGAGATTTGCAGTACCTGCCGAGGTTTAATGCCACTGGAAAAGTTCCGCCATCCAGGCATAACTCGCAGGTATGCCTGGATTAGAAACACCAGGTTTAACAGTTGCCACATATTGTAACAACAGATAGCTGTTATAACTAGTGAACACTGCTATATGTACATGGATCTCTGCGCTGCACCAGAAGGAATCACGCTCCCAGTCTCGGAGCGAAAGCACAGCAAGGTAAAACAAAGTAATGAAAGATAATTGAAGCTGATGATGTGGTGATAACACTGACCATGCAGAGCTCTGCAAAACCCAGACAAGACTTCATCTGGATTTTATGAATTGAAGGTGAGATCCATAGATTACAGTACAATCTACTTAAATTACCACAGCTTGGAGACCATTGCCGCAGTCCGACAATGAGTTTTCAAACAAACCCCCGAGAAGTTTTCTCGTTTAAAAGCGATGGATTCTCGTCCTCGCGATGGAGCGACCTCATAATATGCCCTTAGCTTACAACAACCAATCGATACTCTCGAGGCCACAGAGCTTTTCCACAGCCACCAGTTGAGCATCACAAGATGCTCAGTAAGGCACTGTCATATCAAAATGTAAAAATGTCCTGAGAATTCAACTAACGACTATGGTTAATGTACTGAAAATATTACTTTCGAATGACTCAGAGTAGAAAAAGCGTAAAGTTGCTTTTAGAAAATTCCAAAACTACAAAATATCGAGGCTAACAGAAAACTGATTGTTTAAGATGCCGCTTTATAAAAAATTTACTTTGGTTAGAATACTAGCTATTAACTCAAATGAAAATTCCCAATAATTGTACAGTAATAATGATGCACATGACTAACTAAATGTTTTACACGTTATATTCAGATTGCTTCAATTTTGGAGATGCTCGTTTGGAAAACTAGTCCTTCTTCTTGGGTTGGTCTTTGGCACGGCGGAAGAACCCGGAAAAAGTGAGTGACTCTTGCTGGAACTTGATGGGTACGATGCCCAGGTGACCTCCATACCTGTTCTTCACCACCTGAGGAACAATGTCGTGTGATAGTTAGAATAGAATAAGGCAATAGAAAAGAGCAGTTTGGCCCATTCTTGGGTCACTACCCAAGACCCATGCCGTGATACCCAAGTCCCATGCCACGATACCCAAGAAAGTCCTGAATATAACATGATCTTTTATGCAATAATAAACTATTGACAATCATCTAATCGTAACGGTTACTAGTAATTTTGAATAATTTTCTTCATACGAGTCTACTGTAGATGATCTACGGCCAAAACGATTTTGTGGTCTGGTGTTATATCGTGTATATTTCTCCAATAACTCACATAGCTTGTCTCAGTGCTTCATGCTACGACGGCATCATCTTCCTAATAATATTAACAACATATGAATGCACAACCTGGAATAAAATCCTACTAGCACCCTAGGCGCACACAGACCTATACAATTACTGTATTTGATGGCATATAAGATGAAGTACTGAGCTTAAGCTGGGTTAGTGAGCGTCAGAGAGAAGATTAGCCTAGGCCTATGGGAGATCTCAAACTTCACCTACGATGTCTAAGACGCAAGGCGATTTTTTGGGCCAAAATTTTGGAAAAAAACCCAGACCTATACGCCGTCAAACACGGTAATTATTTATTGTCTGACCTCAATAGCCTTTCTGCTGGACACAGGGTTAGCGCCCTGCACCTGCAGCAGCAACACATTGTCTGCCTCCTGCGTGACCCTCGCACCTCCTCCGATGGTCTGTAGCGTGAGAGTCTCCCCAGCTTGCAGCTGAAAAGATCTAAAGTTATTGGCGGTCTAAGAACAATACGGGGCGAACGACTCGGATTTCATTCAAAAATTATAGGGTCTTACTGTAACCAGTGCGTTTAACTTTACTTTAATTCACACTAATTTTCAATATTTCGATGGACTTCAAGAGTTTTTCTGATAATTCTCCTACTTTCGTATTTTTACGATAAGCCATTACTTTTAATGGCTTCCACTTGGCTCGATTCAAATGAATAAATAAATAGAAAAAATTGGCTACAATAATTCTGACAGAATAACTTAGGTTAAGCAAAAAATTCGATGAATAATGAAAAGTCATTGCGTTTCCCCAATATTGGGAGTAAGGTGTAAAAGGTGTCGCCGAAGACCAATCATATGATTCACGTAAGAATTTGACTGTAACTGTTCAAATAAACGTAGCTTTTATGAGTGAAGTGTGTGGTGCCAATATATTGACGGGAAAAAAGGAAATGGAAAGAGGATGGTGAAGTGAACAGGCAAGTGTTGTAGTAGAGTTGAACCGTGGTTACACGAATTTTAATATAATTTTTAAGATTTGTGAACGAAATCGAGGTGCGCCAACATAACGTTGCATCCAAAATTCGTTGCATCGGGGTCCGTTAGATCGAGGTTTAACTGTACCTATAAAAAAAAATATTCTAGGAGGGGGTGGAAACCACCCATGAGCAAATGAGTTATCAAATCATGAGCAAATCAGGAAGGCAGCCAATTGAAAGCGACGCGTTGAGGAAAAGAGAAAATTCGATGGTTAAAGGCCGTGAACAATGTTCATGAAGTGATACTGTCAGAAGATAGGATAATGAAAAGGAGATTAAATGAATACTTTGTTGAAGGTTTGAATGAGAAGGATGATAGGCAGTATAGGCACAAGTCCGTATGTAGAAGAAATTGAGCCCTATGGAGTGTATGAGGAAGTCAAAACGTATGATCTGGGAGTGTTATAAATCAAGTGTAGGTAGATAACTAGGGTGTGTTGGATAGGGCTGTAACTGTGAGGTAATCGATCACACAGTTCAATGTTTATTTTTCGTCAAGTATGGTGCCGGTTGACTGGTAGTGTGCATGAGTGATCTGCATGCATGTATGAGATAAAGATCATTAAGACTTCAGTGATGCATGAGATGTCAGACTGTTGAGGAATGTTAGGTCGATAACGTGTAGGTTCGGCACTGATAAGTAGAATTTGAAAAAATAACTTGTACAAATCCTAAGGTAATTAGATAATTTGAAAAATATGGTGCACAAATACTAAAATAATTCCAAAATTATGGTACCCCAATACTAAAATAATTCCAAAATTATGGTACCCTAATACTAAAATAATTTGAAAAAACATATCACCTAAATCTTAAAATTATTTCAAAAGATCAAGTACCCAAATCCTACGATAATTTGAATGAAAAAGATATCCAAATCATAACATAATTTACTTATTCTAGTATTTTCACTCAGCCTCATACCATCTCCACTTTCATTCACATACTTAAACCATGCGATCACTTTACTCTCACATTTACTCATAATTTTATAAAGTCGTATCCTTCTCTCTTCAGAACAAAATACTAATTTACACAATTTACACAAAATCCAGTTCATTGGCATGAGGTAACCGATTATGTACATATGTAAATCGCACTTAATTCACAGTGATTCAGTGCTTCACTAGTGTATCTAAAATTGCATTCTCTCAAATGAGAAGCAAGTTGATGCACTGTATTTTCTCCTCTGGGTAAAAGGGTAAAAAGCAAGTGCATTTCATACGTGAAGGCCCTTTTCCTAATGGAAGAAGGTTCCGAGTCCTTCTCCCTCACTCCCTGATCAACACTTGGTCATTACAGGAACCCTGAACATTTTAGCATGAGAAGATGGCAACACACATGGAGACACCAACATACGTGTCATAGTGTCTTTATTTCTCTGTCTACCAACAGTACTTCTAGACAACGTGCAGTTCGTAGTACGCAAAGTTAATTTTGCTTGCCGTGAACAAGACACTTGGCAGCGGTAGATAACATCAGTACACAATGTGTTTATCTTGTTCATATCTTATGACAGTGAGGAGACACTTTACAACAGTAAATGTACCCCCCTATGTCTCCAAGGACACAGAGCTAGAAAAGAAAATCATCCACCTTTCTAGGATGAACGATGAGGGTGACGTGGCAATTGTACTGCGTGGCGAAGCTTCTGAAGGCGGCCATAGCCATGTCCTGGTGCTGCCAGCGCTCTCCAGAGTTACTCTGGCAGCCCACCATGAACTGCAAGTTGTCCACCACCACGTGCCTCACGCCACGCACCAGTACGCTCTCACGAATAGCCTGCACACGCACAAAACACGTCACTATTGGAAAATTATAGTGATATGTAAGTAATTGTGCATTGTACATCTCTGAATTATAAACGTATAGCGTAAATAATCCTCAATGTAGAATACAAATAACTTATGGAAGAAACACAAACAAAATGTACAAAAAAAGCGCAATTGCAAAATGTTGATATTTTTGAATTCTTAAGAGAAATAAGTAAAATGTAACAAGGAGTTTATTGGCTCTTGTAAGTATGATTAAAAATGTATTTAAAAAAGTTTGGACACCCATAAACAGAGGCATCATTTCAGCAATCAACTAAAACAAGAACAACAAATACGAGTGTTCACCTCATAAATCAGAGCGAAGAACCTAGACCATTCACAGGCGTACATTCTAGCACACTTGAGGCTGTCAAATACATACTTTTTGGTAGCTGGAAATTTGAATTTGCTGCTCACACTCGACACACATTTTGCACAATGACTACACGTGCATGAGACCCATGTTCTGCTTCAAGAACTTATTCCCCCCTGCCGTCCGAGACAACGTATTGATAAAAATCGCCTATTTTTTACTAGCAATACAAATTATTACTTTATGGAATTTCAATCATAATCAAATGAAGCACTTAACTGCAGCATAACCTTTATAAAGAAAATAAACGAAGCACTTAACTGCAGCATAACCTTTATGGTTAAAATAAACTAATCGGGTATTTTTGGATTATTTTTGTTGAGCTTCGAGGTAAACACTTTAACTTGGATGATAGTAAGCATCGCTTCATCAGACTCCGCATTTCCAGGTTAGCAGGTAGTTGAACGATCGTGTACGAATTAGTGAATGACAAACTACAAAACTAAAAAAACTCCTATGCAATTTGACTTTTTTGTTCATTCTTAAAAAAAATACAAAACCTTTTCTACGTAATTTGATCTCTGTATTTTTTGGGGGGGTTCATTGTTATTACAAGATACTAAAACAATATTACCGGGCACGGATTCTTCTTAATTTTAGTAAAATTATCTCCCAGCCAAATGCCACAATTGAATTGTTAAATCTGATCACAAACAGCAGGGGGCAGGGGCATCAAGTGGGAGTTCCCTAACATTTTCTACCCACAAACTTCCAACTTTTTGAGACACCATCTGAGCCCAAATGTTACTATAATACACATAAGTGCTCTGAAGATCAACTCACACGTTCCCTAGAAAACCATGCTTTCTCTTGTTAGGAAAGCCCTGGCATAGAAAATGAGTTCCTTCCCTGCACGTCCTGAAAACCCAATGTAAGAGGCAGCTCTAATTTAGATTACACGCTTATAAAATAAAGCTGCAGTTCATATCGAGTGATTTTCATAAATAATTAGAGGTGAGACGAGTATGAAACGTGACCCGTAGAATGACAATAGTGGACCACATCAAGCAGTCACTCTACCCACCTCCATGATCAGATCGAGAGGTTGCTGGCCGTGTACGTCGAGGAAGTAGAGCGGTAGTTGTCTGAAGGCATGCCAGAGGGCGTCAAAGGAAGTGCGGTCGGAGGGCAGAGGGGCACCAGAGTACTGCTGCAACAATACCTCGCATAGACGCTCCTTCGACACCTCCAGACTTGCCCAGAGCGTCGTCACCTGCAGGATACAGATCTCCTGTTAATCATTTCAGGCTCATGCTTTTAATGGAAAAAAATGTGTAACACGCTCAAAAATTTATAGATTCATAAGGAAATTCCCTTATATTTATGATGGTGGTACAGATTTTAAGCCGCTGAGCAGCGCAGGAACTCAATTTTAAAAAGTGGTATGCTTTCTGTACCACCAAGCATCAAACATGACCTCTTCAGAGGTTTAAAATGTGTACCACCAGACTTGAAAAGGTTAACCATTTCCTGCATGCTGTGACATACACAAATGTGACATTTTTTACATTTTACACACCGCAGAAATTGTTATATAACTTACATTAATTGTACTCAAACACATTTGGTTTCCGTTTAAAAACGGTTGCTGACATCCCTGGGAGCCAGTACGGCTCAGGAAAGAGCGAAGAGAGTGTGTAGTATTTTCGTGAGCTGTTGAGTTACTATTAATTGACAAAGTAATATCTAAAACTCAAGAAGGAAAGAGTCAATAAATGGCCCTGCAGTATACACGGTAATCTGCAGTACCAGATTACGATAACATGACTCCTCTGTCTCTGCCAGAGACAGAAACTGACCTCTTATTACTACACGAAAAAAATGATAGTGAAGCAACAACATTCTAAAGTAATATATACTAACAAGAACTAGATAATGCTAATGCATTGACTCACACGGTCACATGTTTAAACTTTAAATTAAAAGATATTTAAAAACAAAGTACTGCTGTCAACATCCATCATGGCGGAAAATTTCAGTTAAACATACACCAAAAGAACGGTTTTCGTATGAACAATTAACAACTATAGTTGGTGTTAATATTGGCTTAGAGAAACCTAATCAATTTAATTATAAATGCATTAAAACTTTGGAAAATTAAAGTATCAAACTCTCTGAACACAGAGAGAAGTAAAAATATGAATTAACTTCACCTATTGCTAATGGTGCTGACTTGTGTAGGAGTGCTACAGGGTAACCAAAAAAAAACATTATTGCCATCTAGTATTCCAAGGAGTTTCATTCATATACTAAACACCAATATATAATAGCAAATTTTTTATTACCTTTTAATTTGATTAACCAAAAATGTACGGTGATTATGAAAGATAAATTCTCCAAAAATACCAAAGGGTTGACACACAACGCAATGATCACACCTCAAAAACCACTCATTCTATAAGTAATGTGGTCCTCATCAAACACAACAGGGAAATGAAGGTCTGAGAGAGACCACAGTAACACACATGGCTGCCACCGCAAGTATGATAATTAGTGATAAAATAGTACGTAAGTTACGCGTCACCCAGATACCTACATACACCAACTACTATTTCAGCCATTGATCAGGGCAACGATGGTGGCCCATTTAGTTCCTTGCAGTAAACAAAGACATCCATTTCATTTGGGTTATAGAAATATGCAGTCACTGCAATGATGAACATGACGATATTTTCATTTCTGCCACGGAAACATCCAGTCACTACAATGATGGTGACTTCCATCACTTACTTTGAGATATAAAATTAGCAATACTTTGAACTAGACAAACAGAGGATTTCGCTGTCCACTGGGTAGCTAAAATACTACGGCATTTCTCGAGCTTATACTTGAGCTTATAGGAGTAAGATTTTTGATTCAGAAGATTTCAGGATTTACAAGCAGGATTTAGAAATAGCATTTAGGACTTAAAAGTAGAATTTAAGGCATAGGAGTAGAAGATTCATTTGACGTTAGAATCTGACACTAGATCTAGAAGAGTAGCAAAAGAACTTAAACTCAGCCCCTGATAGAGGCACCAGAACCCAAACTTTAAAATTCACACAAGATTGAGAGATGACTGAAGCACTAAGAATACCTAGTGGGGAGCAGGAGGTGGGGAGGTGTGTAGACTGACCCCCTGTTGTGTGAGGTGAAGAGAGTACTCAGCAAGGAAGGTAGACTGACCCCCTGTTGTGTGAGGTCAAGAGAGTACTCAGCAAGGAAGGTAGACTGACCCCCTGTTGTGTGAGGTCAAGAGAGTACTCAGCAAGGAAGGTAGACTGACCCCCTGTTGTGTGAGGTCAAGAGAGTACTCAGCAAGGAAGGTAGTCTTGCCAGCACCAGTGGAGCCTGACAGCACCGTCACCTCGCCAGGCCTGTGTCCCAGCAGCAGGCGTTGTAGGTCTGGGAACCTCCGCCACGGCACCCCACGCACCTGGTGGGTTATGAGCCTTATTTATGATGAACATTTATAATGAACATTTATAATGAACATTTATGATGAACTTTCATGATGAACTTTCATGATGAACTTTCATGATGAACTTTCATGATGAACTTTTATGATGAACATTTATGATGAACATTTATGATGAACATTTATGATGAGCATTTATGATGAGCATTTATGATGAACATTTATGATGAACTTTTATGATGAACTTTTATGATGAACTTTTATGTTGAACATTCATGATGAGCATTCATGATGAGCATTCATGATGAACATTCATGATGAACATTCATGATGAGCAATTATGATGAACGTACTGCGTACATGAACATCATGTCATCAAAGTTAAAAATGAAAGAAGAGTTAAGTTACAAGCACATTAAATTATCCAAGTCAGAAATAAAAGAATGGTTCAGTTCTAAAAGCATTACATCATTTTTCAAACACCAAGAACGATTAAGTTACATGAAGGATTATTCATTTGAGTCATAATACATGCGAGTCACACTCAAACAAATTTAAATTGAAACAAATAATAAGTGGAATTATCAAGAGTCTCGTATCTTTCGAGTTCGAAGTTTTAAGTTACAAACAATTGGAGTCATGAGTCATACAATTACTGATTCATAAGATCATTAAATCCTCTTACTCATAAGTGATACGAGTCTTAAATGAAAAAATTAAATTTTCAATTGAGCTAAATTAAATACCGTAAAAGTGATGCTTTTGGAAAAATATTTATCTGCGCCAGAAGTGACATGTCAAAATATTTAACTCTGAAGTCAAATGAGGCACAAGCTACACGACGAGAAAGTCAAGTCACTCGAGTCACACAAGAGAAAGTCAAGTCAAGTCACTTGAGTCACACAAGAGAATGTCAAGTCAAGTCACTCGAGTCACACATGAGAATGTCAAATCAAGTTACTCGAGTCGCACATGAGAATGTCAAGTGACTCGAGTCACACAAGAGAAAGTCAAGTCACTCGAATCACATGAGAAAGTCAAGTCACTCGAGTTACAAGTGAGAGAGTCAAGTCACTCGAGTCACATATGAGAAAGTCAAGTCACTTGAGTCACACGTGAGAGTCAAGTCACTCGAATCACATGAGAAAGTCAAGTCACTTGAGTCACACGTGAGAGTCAAGTCACTCGAATCACATGAGAAAGTCAAGTCACTCGAGTTACAAGTGAGAGAGTCAAGTCACTCGAGTCACATGAGAAAGTCAAGTCACTCGAGTTACAAGTGAGAGAGTCAAGTCACTCGAGTCACACGTGAGAGTCAAGTCACTCGAGTTACAAGTGAGAGAGTCAAGTCACTTGAGTCACACGTGAGAGTCAAGTCCCTT
>VCRD01003622.1:27371-51388 GCA_006783055.1 Trinorchestia longiramus
TCTGCTTGCGAGCGGGAAGACCCGGGTTCGAATCCCGCTGCCGACATGGTTGACGCGGCTAGAAATACGGCATGGAACTTGGGTAAAACGACCGAATAATTATCGAAGTAATTATCCGACCCAAGAATGGGCCAGAAGGTTCGTTCCTATAGCCTAATTCTATTCTATTCTATTCAATGTCATATTTTCAAACAAAAGAGAAATTAATTTCTCCATACAAATAGGTATAAAGAGAATTAAAATGCACCAAAATAAACTCCTTAATGACCAACAAAAATGAAAAGTCCTTGTCACCTCACCTAAAATATAACTAGTAATACCTTTAATTTGCCAGATACTTTAAAATTTAATTTAAAAATTAATATACGATATACAACAGTATTCAATTTCATTGTTTTGATAAAATCTTGCAAAAATCACCAATGAGCTACAACTTACAAACAATGAAACAGCTTGTAGAGTAAGAAAGCAATTCATCCTTCTCTTACGAATGTTATATTTAGCATGCTTAGTGCACAGTGTAATTTCTGATTCCATTTCCTATATTTATGAACAATGTCAACTTACTTGTGGAGTCTCTTGTAGTAGGGAGATGCTGAAATATCCAACAGGCTCCAAGAAAGTGCTGCTCTCACAGTTAGGTGACGTGGCACTGACCGGCCAGTACACGGGGACCACGAGACGGCTGCCATCGTCACTGGACCGACAGCCATATTGCCTCAGCACAGCTTCACTCAAGTGCTGGGATCACAAAATAATATAATTCTGATACCTCTTCTTATCTTTATCTTACTTGTCTACAATCCAATGAAACATGAGTAAATAAAATTACTGCATAGAACTGCCCTCTGAATGTTTTTCCTGATATTGAATTTTAGGCCCTATTTTCTGAAAAGTTAGTGGAAAATGTACTACCTTCAGGTTAACGAGTACTTTATTAGTTTCAACCTATAAAACATGGAATCAATACCATCTCTGTATACATAAGAAACCTAGTGAAGCACTTTTCAACAGTAAATGCAACTTGCAAACAAATAAATTAAACCAAAAAACTAGTTTTCAAATAAAAAAGTTAGTTGCCAGAAGGAAAATTATTAGTTTGGAGACAATTGTTGTAACACAACTCAAGAATAAGATAGAATATTTCAAGCATGTCTTGAGAACTCCTTTGAGACACGATGAGCCCAGCAGACAGCATAGCTACACAGCAAGAACATAACACCAGAGTCACTGCTTAGTAAACACTCTGCTAGGTAAGATTATAACCAAAAGATACAACAGACCATAAATGAATATTAAAACAAGGCTATGAAATTTTAAGCATTTAACAATGTATTTTTTCAACAAAATCAGAAGACAACCATGTTATAATTCATAGAACAAATCGTAAAGCTGCTATAAATTTGAAGACTATGAAAAAAATTTGAAGTGATCCTGAAAAATTTCAGAGCAAAAGAGTTTAGCAATTAATTAGTATTTCATTAATGGGTTTCACTCTCATAAAACTCAACCAGGGAATTGACATATTGTCCACAATACAGGCAAGAAAATTAAAGAAAAGGTAAACTCTAGTCTTTATTAATTCAAAATCTAGCCTATCTGACTCTTAGATCAAGTGTAGCAGATCAGGTAGTGGTAGTGGAGTTTTCAAAAACATATTTTACCAATGACAGAGCATCAAGCATCTTCACTTACAAAGAAAGCTCAGAAATGCTACTCATCTTCTGAAGAGTACAAAGACCTCAGGATATGCTGGAGGGAAGTCCCCTCCATTGCATTCATGTATAAGTAAAAATACAGACCAATTATTGACACTGAATGGGCAGGTAATGAATAACATGGTCAACCACAAGTTAAAGGATGTAAATGTGTTCTTAAAGATGCAAAATAAAAGCATACCACACCAGATGTATAACAAGTACCTTGCAAGGACTGGTTTTGAGTGAGGTTAAAAATTCATCAGAAAGAGGCAGCATTGAGTGCAAAAAAGAATGGAGTTCTTGCACAGACAGAGAATCTTGCTTCATGTCCAGGACCCGACATAGCTCCTCCCATGTTCCTGCATCGCAGCACCATGGACACACGTAATAACCTGGCCAAAAGAACAATCTTTTATGATGTTTTGCATGCAAAATAGACTTTTCCATAGTAACAAATATCAATACTTATGATGAATAATATATGATACATACTTAATATGAAGAAGATTTACATACACATATTAATGTTAACAAATGAATGAATGAACAAAGAAATCTGGCATGGTTGATACTTTCAGGTTATGTATGGGATGGAGACACATACTGCATTTGAGGGCATTTAGGACACACTTTTTCCAAAATTTTGGCTCAAAAAATGTTCCTGTCTTTTATATCATAGATGAAGTTTGAGATCTTCCGTAGGCCTAGACTAATCTTCTCTCTAATGCTCACTAACCCAGCTCAGTACTCAGTACTTCGTCTTATATACCATCTTCGTCGTCACGTCTTGTATGCTGTCATATACAGTAATTTCATTTCTTCCTACCCAAGTTACAGCTTGATAATGAAATGATTGAATTTTCATTAGCACCCCCATAATGTATATGTGTATATGTACATACCTCAAAATAATAGCATAATTGCGACTGCACTCTTGCCGTCCATTGAAAAACACTGGTAAGTAAAACAAGTTTTTATGTGACTCATGAATACCTCCAAGTAAAACTACATACAATGCACTAATATGTATTTATTAAGTATACAATAACACTAACTGTAAAACAATGGTGGAAAGGAAAACTTACACAATTTTTAAACATACATATTTAGTATCAACAGCACATGATTTAGAAATATAAAAGAAATAGCAGTAAGTATTGCAGACAGAGGTTTAAGAACACTGTTATTGCAAGGTACATACATCTCCAAAGAGATCCTGAAAAAACAGCACAAAGGATTGCACTTAAAAAGTTAAAATATAGTAAAGGAACATATAGGGGAATGAATATGTGTACTGCATTACTTCATGGTTGAAATCTCTTGACACACAACTGTCAGTTAATCAAAATTGTAATAATTACCTACCTTTGCAAAGACTTAGCTAGTATAACTGTATGACAATTTATTCCCATTCATCAGTAGCTCAAAAACCCAAAATGACAGATTTCCAATACTTTAATAGAAAATTAAACAACACAGGATGCATCTATTTGGCATTCAATCCTAATGTTTATATAAAATTTATGCCTTTCCATGCTAATATTGAATTTTTTTTGCATTACACTATCCAACTGAATATTATCAAATACATTGAGTAACAAATTTCTTGTGGATTAAAAAAATTAATACACATTAACACAGCATACTGCAGACATAAAACACAAAACAAATTCAAGGAAATGAACATATATAAAAATTTAGGAGAAAAACATACCTGATTGTTTATCAATGTATATATCCTTGTGGTGTTGAGCTGAACTTTCACATGATGAGCTGCAGTTTGGACACTCAACAATAAAACTACCATCAGCCTCGTCAAACTGAATAGCTCGACATGTTAAAAACTCCATAATTTCCTCTTCCATTTCAAAATCAGGAGCATTCAAATCTACCTCATCATCAGAACACTCAATTTCAGTGATAATTCCCGCTAAATAGTCAGGGACATCAGAGCTTAAGCAACAACAACTTGTGTGCAAGTTGCGAGTCTCGGTAATTCTGGGTAATTGATGTCTTCTTTGCAGCAAATTCAAACATCTCACTAATGAAGAAGGCTTAGTATCTACAGATGAAGGCAAACATTTCAAACTTCTTAAAGAAGTTGAAATAAAATGTTTGGTTATCATTTTCATGCTATTTTTTACAAGGGAAGTAGAATTATTTATGAAATAAGAGTTACTTTTGCAACTTAGGCAGTTACTTGCAAGGGTAGGTCTTTCCCAGATGTTTGTATGTCTGCCATTTAAAATACAAGAAGGGGAAGAAAATGAATTTAATAAATTTCTTTTGTTCATTGTAGAAAAGGAGCTTTGTAAAGAATAACCTCTCATAGAATTCAAGTATCTATAGGTATTAATGCAAATTAATAAATGCCTTCTATATAAAGCCATCTATAGGTCTTAAGTGATGAAATACATAGATCACATCTGAGAACTGTTGAATGTTACTGCTGCAGCATCAGTCAATACATATGTATTTATCTTTCTGGAAAAAAATTGCATTATGTTAAATACTTAAATACTTCTATTACACAATGATTTTATCTTTCATCATATAACCATCATTGTCATGGCTATAAAGGAAACCAGTTTATCTACTCATTTTTTCCTTATTGTACACAGTTCTGAAGATACATACATTTCAAAATTGGTCAAGTAACATAAACATCCAATTTTCTTCAATTATTCAAACCTTAACTCAGAACATAATTTTTCAATATAGTAATGAAGAAAGAAATGTTCCTCAGTGATGATAGTTGTCATTGCTACAAGCTCTAAGCAGCCCCACTAATTTAATATTCATAATTCAATACTACTTTATTACTTTGACTGAAACATCATTTTCACTCAAATAACATTGTTTCACTGTCTCACACATTTAAAAAACAATTATTAAAACATTAGAAACATTAGAATAGAAAATCAAAGTTAATGAAATGAACATTGTCCATAAACTCTGTGGGTTGGCAGTCTATGCTTAATCTTTTTGCTCTTAACCCTTTGAGGCACAAGATTTGAGCGCAAAAAGGGAGTAAATGTACCTAAATTGGTGTTACTTAGAATCACACCATGCTCTAAATCAGTGTTTCTCAAAGTGGTCCGTTCCGCCCTCCTGGAGGCGTTGAGAAAATGCAAGGGGGCGGTAGGAGGCCCCAGAGGAATTAGTTTGGACGACCCTGGTTCACAGGAGAAGAACTCTGGGATGCCATCCTGTTGTACGTGCGTGTGTATTGGAGGGAATTGAAGGCCGTTACAAAGGCCCCAGCCAAACGCTGGCCCTCAATCTAAGTCTAAGTCTAAGGGTACGCCTTGAATGGGGCGCTTTGAACACAGAGAATAATGCCAATATTTTAAAATTATGTATCGTGTTGCTGACCGTCACTCATACGGCCCGCCAGTTAAGTAATGTTGCCATAAGCTGCCAGTAGCTTTCATTGATTTCCCACTAATTAATTGAGATACAAAAACGTTCGTAAGTTTCAGATCCATGTATTTCATTGCATGATGCATATGACTGATAAGCTTGTTTGCATGCAAACTTTTTCTAACCAACGATACTTGTGACAGTACTAAACGGACGTTGAAAGCGTATCATGCTGCTTGGGAACTGTATTTACCACTGAGAAATTACAAGTGCTTAGCGCAGTTGCCCTGGCCCCTGTTGCATTCGTGCAAGAGTGTACTTGAAATTTAAATTCAGTGAACAGTTGAGCAAATTTGTGGCATTTCAAAGACCGACTAATTTACGTTCAAATAGTATGTAATTTTCTCATGTGATAAATTATACGTATAGGACAGAAATAAGTGAAAAAGTAGCGAGAGTAAGTGCATGATGCACTTACTCTCGCTAATTTTTGCCATTGGTGCAAAATTTAATAAATATTTCATATGGCTCTATTTACAAGTTTACATTATCCATGGTTTGATATCTCGTTATAAATTAAGGTAAATTTTTAGAAAAACACCTGTCTGCCTAACTGGAATTTAAATTTAGACGGTAAACATGATAGAAGACGCTTTGCATAGGCGCAGTAGCCCTAACTGCGGTCCCCGTGCATGCGCAAAAGAATGGGCAAACACAGTTGAGGCAAGTCTCTTCGTGTGAATGTTTATATGCGACGATGATGAATGGTATTTTCGTGATAAGCAGACATGAAAAACTAAACAAAAAAATGTCTCCCAAAACTTACCGGAAACGGGCGTTTTTTTTTTCAAAAAGTACCTAAATTAATGGAGTTTAGTCATGTACCTGGCTTATTCTTCTGTTTTTCCCATTTGTTAGTTACTACTATTAGGTGATTAATCCGTATGTAAGGTATCTTAGTGTTGATGAAATTTATTGTAAACTCATAACAACATACCGTGGAACCCCGCCATTCGTCCGCCTCTCTATTCGTACAACTCGTTATTCGTCTAACTTGCCAAAGCAAAATTCAACTCGTCATTCGTACGCTTGCCCCGCGATTTGGGCAGAGTCACCGAGTCATCTTGTTACTGGTTGCGCGACTCGCGATCGCCAGCTCAGTCTAGTCAAAGTGCTAGCATCCGTAAGCTATGTATCGTATACGCAAGTGTCGTGAAACTTAGTGCTTTTTTATTGTTATTTCTATTAATACTGTACCGTAATAGTGCATCGATGTGTCCAAAAAAGATAAGTGATATAACCAAGCCTAAAAGGAAAGTAGTAAGAACGACAATCGAATTGAAAGAAGAGCTCGTTGCGAAGTTTGAAAGGAGAACTCGTGTCTCTGCCCTCGCAACTCAGTATGGCTTGGCGAAATCAACCATATCGTCTATTCTGAAAAATAAAGACAGTAAACAAGGCTAATGTGGCAAAATGAGTGACTGTTCTTGCTGTGAGTAGGTCACCTATAATTGAACAAGTGGAAAAACTTGTTGGTTTGGATAAACGAAAAACAACTTGCTGGAGACAGCATTTCTGAAGCAATAATTTGTGAAAAAGCAAAGCGGTTGCATGATGACCTTAAGAGAGACTGCCCTGGAAACAGTGCGTAAAGTGATGAATTTAAAGCAAGTAGGGTATAGTTTGACCGATTTAAGGAGAGAAGTGGTATTCACATTGTTGTTAGGCATGGAGAGGCTGCCACTGCAAACAAAGATGCAGTAACATCAATATCTCTCTTCCTCCTCTCCACCTTCCACTTATGACATCAGCTCACCTCAGTACGTGCAGGTAAAGTGCAGTTAAATTTAATTTATTTCATGTACAGTACTATACAGTATATTTATTTCTTTTTAGTTTTTATGTATTTTATGTTTAAAATATTATTACAACAGTTTGCATAGGCAATCATCTGTAGGTCTGGAATGGATAAATCCAATTTACATTATATTTTATGTGAATAAATAATTCACCATTTGTACAAATCGCTTATCAAACTGTCTCCTGGAACGGACTGTGTACGAATAGCGAGATTCCACTGTATATTCATTTCAGAATATTTGGTTACCGTAATTATGTCCAGAGACATATCAAAGAAAAAGTGCACACAGTATTCTGTCGAATATTTAAAATTTGGCTTTATAACAGCTCCTCATAATGATCATAAGCCAAAATGTCTTATTTGTGAGAAAGAACTTTCTAACGAGGCGATGAAGCCATCAAAGCTCGCTGAACACTTAAAAAAATGCATCCTGATAAAGTGAACCAAGATCGGTCGTATTTTCAAGCTTTAAGAGATAAATTTAAGCAAAGAAATTCCATCGTCTTCCTAATGACCGAACATAAACAAAAATCTGACGATGAACTCTGTTCCTATAATATTGCAAAACTAATTGCCAAATCAGGCAAGCCGCATTCGAGAGTAGCTTCTTTTACCTGTCGTAGAAGAAGTTTTACGCACAGTCGTTCATCATAGTTCTCCTCCTGTTATAACTAAATCTATTCCTCTCAATGATGATACTGTTCAAAGAAGAATTGACGAAATGGCCGAAGATATTAAAGAAAATTTGTGTGACATTCTGAAAAAGCAAAGATTTGGTTTGCAGCTGGATGAGTCGACGCTACCAGACAATGAAGCACTGCTTTTGGGTTATGCTCGTTTTATCAAAGATAATGAAGTAAAACAAGAATTACTCTTTGCTAAGGAGTTAGAAACAGACACTCGAGGTTTTATCATTTGAGGTTTTATTCTGTCTATTTTTACGGCAGTTGAGCAGTTCTTCAAACAAAAGGGATTTCTTTCTCATTTGACAGTACCAGACGTCTTCACCATACACTGTGTAATTCATGAGATTTTTGGCAACCAAAATTATTTTGGTTGCCAAAAATTTGAACTCTCGTCTCCATAATTCCCTCAGCATTGTTGTGCAATCAGTGAATAAAATCAAGAACCAACCCCTCAATTCTCGAATATTTCGTCAATTTTGTGTCGATAATAATGAAGAATTTGAACGTCTCTTTCTACATACTCATGTGAGACGGCTATACAAAGGCAACTGTTTGAAACGGTTTTATTCTCTGTTCTACACAGTTGTACAATTCTCACAGGAAAGTAAATGCAGTAATTTAAGTGATGGTCTCCTCGCATGTAAAACATATATTGCGTATCTAACTGATTTATTCTGTATAGTCAATCATCTGAATTTGCAATTGCAAGGTGATGATATAAGCCTCATTAAGGTAAAATCTATGATTTTACAATCTTTATTATATACTTTTACTGGATAGATTACTAATCTATCTATGAGGTAGAATGGACAAAGAAAGTTGATGAAAAAAGGGTAGATAAATTTACTGAAAATGTTGTTAAGTTTGGATGTATAAATGTACGTGGATGGAAGGTAGGAAAGTTTGATGACCTGGCAGAAGAATTTGAGAAGGGAAGACTAGACTGCATAGGTGTAGTAAAGACTCAGATGCGAGATAGGGTGAGGTTGGTGTGTAAGGAAAATAAATATCAAAGGATAGGTAAAGGTCGTGTGAAGTGGTAAAAAAGGTGGAGTAAAACTGATTCTGAAGAATGCTTTAAATTGGAAATTGGAAGAAATTTGTGTTGGAAATGAACTTGAGAGTGAAGATATATAGGTAATGAGATGTGAAAAAGTGCAAGCAAATGAATGCATCATTCTAGTCGTATGTTACTTGACAACTATGGGACCACTAGCGCAGGAAAAGAATATGAATAAGTATACCGTACTGAAAAGAGTAGTGCAATTAGCAGGTTCCCAGTAATTGTAATGGGAGACATGAATGGCTATGTTAGTATACTTGGCGAGAAGGTAAATGAAAATAGGCGTAAATTGATTGATTTCTGTGAAGGAAATGAGTTTGAAAATTTGAATATCACAATAGGGAATGGTTTGCATACATGGGAGAGTAAGTAATGGAAAGCAGCAATTGATTATGTGTTAGTGAATCATGAAGCAAGAGAGCATGTCGGAGAAATATATGTGGATGAAAATGAATTTGATATACTTATACTGCTATAAACGACTTGCAGAGTCGTTAGGTTTAGGCAACAAATCAGTGATGCGTAAATCAGTGATAATTTCCAGTTTGCAAAGCACAATGCCCGCGACTTTTTGAAGATATTCGTCGTCCACAAATTTCGATAAATTATTTTGGCTTTATAGTTGAAAACAATTGGAACTTTGATAATACACTATATTTTGTTAAAATACTATTTCTCCAGTACAGAACATGATTGTAGCTGCTCTCACTTGTCGCTACAATTCACAGTAGAGTGCAATTTATGAGGTGGCCAAGGACTGTTTATAGTAGTCCTTGGAGGTGGCTTAAAATAAGTTGATACATGAAATGGTAAGGATGACTATCTAACAGTAACACTCGGGTTCTAAATTTTGATGTTTCCAAATTTTCTCCGTTTGACTACAAGAATTGCTTGATTATTTTCTTGAGACAGCTACCCTCTGTTACAGGCAAAAAAAAATATAGAGGTAAGTTACATTTAGAGATAGCATGCGATATTGATAAAAACTGGTCTCAGAAAAGATATTGTATTATATGCAAATGTGTTTTTATAATATACTGAATGTCTCACGGAGCTATATAGAATAGAATAGAATGAGGCTATAGGAACGAACCTTCTGGCCCATTCTTGGGTTGGATAATTACTTCGATAATTATTCGGTTGTTTTATCCAAGTCCCATGCCGTATTTCTAGCCGCATCAACTATGTCGGCAGCGGGATTCGAACCCGGGTCTTCCCGCTCGCAAGCAGATTCGCTCACCAGTCGACCAAGCTGGTGATACCAGTCGATCAAGCTGGTGATATACTGAATATGCTACGCCTTCAACGTATAAAATACTTCATACACTAAATATGTTAAACTAAATCTAATATGGAGTATATCAAAATTTGGTGAACTACACACCCTATAAAATAGGGTTGAAGGAATATTCTGTATATTTCAACTCATTGAGTATAATTTCTGAAGGCTATCACAGTATGAATAAATCATTCAAAGAAAATTATTTCATAAATTTGAACTGGTTGGAGCAGTACATTTTAGCAGTTCAACAAGTTATTGTAAATTAAAGGGAGTAAGAAACCACGGCACCTTCCTCCTCACTTCAAGCCACATCATCCTTGTCGTTCCTTCTGAACGCCCTCCTCGCACTCTACATGCTGGTCCATTCCTGACGCCGCTGGACCTGTCGAGCACATAACTGTCAAGTTTACGAGAAACTTCAAAAGTTCAGTTCAAAGTAGGCAAGTTTTCTACATGAAACGTCTGAGAAAGCATAGGAAACTAAGCATTTTTCGAAAAATGCTTAGAGATCCAGGTGTAGGTTTAGGTAAGTGAAATATGATTTCAAACAATATTTCCAAGTATCTCCACTTTCAAAAATCTTAACACAGTTACTGCTTTCGAAAGTTTTTATTATGTACAGTATGATGAGAACAATATTTATTATTCTACAACTTATCCTGAAGACTGTACCAGAAAAATTAGAACACTATATCTCCTATAGGATGAACAGTACCGCAAGGATCCTTCGAACAAATTTGTAAAAATTAGAACACTATATCTGCTATAGGATGAACAGTACCGCAAGGATCCTTCGAACAAATTTGTACATCATAGCAAGTACATCTCATTTATAGCTAATAAATATTCAACTGATACTTCCCTTTCTGATTTGTCTTTTGTCTCTGCGAATTTTTTTCAGAGAGTTTTGTCATTGAATTACTAGGCAAGTATTTTATTTTACCTAGACCCGCTTTACCATCGTGGTCCAGGGGCTGCGTGAAGTGGTCAAACAGGGCGTGGAGGACGCCACCGACAACACCCACCACCGCCCAAATCATAAAAGTGTTGATACCTCCGAACTTGTCAAACATTTGCGCAACAATCGCAGACGATAAGGCAAAACCTGCAAATAAAAAAGTTGTGTCAACTCCGGTGGGCAGACGAAAATGACCATAGTGTCCATTAAATATTTTTCACTTCCCAAAATAAATGAACTTTTTTACACTGCTATAAACATTAACTCTGTGGCTATTCTGAGAAACTAACTCAGAAGACTGCCTTTGTGCTGAGACTGGTCCAAGTATTGGTATATGGGATTTCAGTGCGCACGGTGACGTGTAAGATATCTACATCATGTTTCTTACTGATTATATAACTGACTGTTATGAGGGATTATAATTGTCATCATGGCAGCTACTGAATAAAAATCATAGTATAGACCTATTTTCTTCAGCCTAAGAATAAATTAGTCTCAATTTCAAGAAACGAAAGTAATGAACAATGGTAATATAATAATGACATCATTGTTTTCAATAGGCTAAATAATGTGCATAATCTATTCATCACCAACTATACGAACCAGTCTTTACAAAAAGTGCACGTTATTCTGCTGAAACCACATCATATTCATGTGAGTGATTATATTTAAAATAATTTTAATAACACAAATCATTTACTTTGGCGTGATCTCGTAACGGAAGTGAAAGATGTCTTGTAGCATGTACGTAACGACAAACTCTGGCTTCCACACCTACATTTTGATAAATTTAGGATAAAAAAACAGCCTAGTAAAGCTATGATGCAGGTTGCATATCTCTTGCTGGTTTACTCCTGCCACGTCATTGAACAGTCCTTCCTTGTGCACTTGCACTTTACGGGGACGAAAGTAAGGTGGGAGATTAGGCTGCAGCAAAGAAATTCTTCACTTCGTGAGATCTTTAGCATATGCTCCAGAAATTTTCTGCAGATATGTATCTTTTATCCAGTGCTCCTTTCACCACGTACATAGTTCTATTTACCTGTAGCAACCCATTACCTAAAGTCAAGAATCGGAAATTTCAATACTTTCTCACAGAGTATGTCGTAGGCGTTGTTGGCAAGACTCTGGACGGTGTTGGTGAGGCCAGGAGGTGTGAACTGTCTCGCGTACAGCACCACAAGGGGGTAGCCCAGGCCGTACACTGGGCCGTCCAGGACCTCCACAACGAGGGTCCCCCACACGGAGCCCCACTTTGCCACAGCCGAGAGCAGGCTGAGGCGGAGTGCGTGCAGACCAAACACGGCCGTTTGAATCTTGCTGGCACCGAACCTCCGCACGAGTTGGTCTGTTGGCGATGAGAAACTTCCCAATAACCGATGTCCTCATAGAATAGAATAGAATAGAATAGAATGAGGCTATAGGAACGAACCTTCTGGCCCATTCTTGGGTCGGATAATTACTTCGATAATTATTCGGTTGTTTACCCAAGTCCCATGGCGTATTTCTAGAAGCGTCAACCATGTCGGCAGCGGGATTCGAACCCGGGCCTTCCCGCTCGAAAGCAGATTCGCTCACCAGTCGACCAAGCTGGTGATGGTCGACCAAGCTGGTGATTCATAGTGATGAAGTTAACTTCAATTGTGTTTTAATATTTGGTTTTCCTTACTTCCATCGAAGTAAACCGACTTAAAATTTTCATGTAATAAAAAAAAAACAATCTTTATTTCCAATCAAGTACACAGTACATAGACATTTAGTACATTGGTTTTTAAATTCTTAAGGTTAACATTCTTAGAGTAAGGATGATGGTGAGCTCCATGCGACGATCCTGGGATGTGTCCATGGGCAATGAGTTGAGGTCTTACCGATAAGTGCGAGCTCACGGCGTGAAACGAGAAACAGCTCGTATTCATAGTGCGTGCAGACCAAATAAAGTAAAGTAATAGTAAGTAATAGTAGTAAGTAATAGTAGTAAGTAATAAAGTAATATGGTTGGACAACCATACAACACAGGGTTTGTAAATTTTTTGAAAAATCTTTCTAACACATTACGTGTTTTTTGTTAATAAATAAAGGAATAGAATAGAATAAGGCAATAGGAACGAGCCGTTGTGAATCCACACATTGTGTGAACAAGTCGAACTTTAGTAGCGAGAGTCGTGGAGATGTTGTCGTACTTGTACTTCATAAGTTTACTCTCTTCTCCATCGAATTTTCTTTTTTAAATCTTTCTTAGGATTTTTTGCCTCTATCACCTTGACGTCAATACGGGGAGATTTAAAGTTTTAGCCGATTCTCATGCGTACTGTTGCATGGAGATCTTAGTGTTATGTAGAAGCCCCTTAGTAGAGCTTCAACTCAAGCATAGGTTGTGAGAGTTTTAAATCTTTCTTGATCCAATTTCATTGAACGTCTATGAGACCGAAAACAAAGGACCGGTCCCTGCAACAGCATGGGCTTCGGAGAGCCTCGAGGGAGGTCTGCAGTATTCATCGAGCTCGGGATGAAATGTAACAGAAATTCCGCAAGAGACATTCCGCAGGTACTACTGCTTGCTTGGACAATAAAACATTTGTTAGCATAATTCTAATCATCCTAAAAGACTCAACGCCATCCCATACTTTCTAACACTCTGGTTTTCTATCACACATATAGCAGCTGAAGTTCCTTCCTTTATCTCGAAGAAGAAATGGCAGCGCGCACTCCAGAGTTAACCTTTTGAAACTCATGCACATTGCAGACCACTGAACGAATGTTTCAATATTGCTGTCTCTTACGTCAAAAACTAAGAAGGGTTATTCAGAAATACTCAAGATTGTACCCTTTTCCAACAAGTTATTCGCAAAGCTTCTTCAGCAAAATGTAGACGCGCAGAAAAGGATTATTTATACGACGTTTGTACAGCATGTGTCACGAAATTCGTCTAATACGTACCGGTGAAAATTTCTCTTACCCTTAGCACTAAATCTTCGTTCTGAACGAATACCTGCGTAGAGCGAGCAGGGGATCTGTGAAAAACAGCGCACAAATATCGTCAGCCCCTGCATGAGTTTCAAGTGTTTCATGGCAGGCGTACCAGTTGCGAGCTCCTCCTGTAACCTGCAAAGTAAGAATTATTAACTCACTACCGTATGACGGTACCTCTGGGTCTCACTACTAACTGCCGTGTTGACAGCGAGCAAAGTGACTGTAAAGAGAGCAACCGTCAGTTGGTAGAGGGTAAAATAGTGAATTCATATCATCAACCGTCAATCTACATTGACACTGCAAAATTTGAATTATAATAAAATGACATATAAGTTAGAAAAATCAGTTTTGTATAATTAATAACAGCTGAATTGTATTTGTGCAGTTAACGACAAAATTATTTGTACACGTACAAATGATCACTAATTTTAATAATTTTTTAGAATTTCATGCATGTGTGACTCAAAATTCTTTTAATGCTATTAAGTGCGCGAAAAGGAATTCAAGAATCAGTTTTCCGAAAAGCAGATTTCATTTAACACATTTAACAAGAATATCATGTAAAAAATGAATTGATGTAAATATTCGTGAAATAAAATATTTCCGTTTTAAAGGTATCGATTCATCTAATTTAAAGACATTATTATTTTATATGCGAAGTATTGTATGTAGAATATTCATGTACCAAAATATTTTAGAAACTTCCAGTAACGAACATAATCGTACAGAGCTGCCATCTCTGTCACGGATTCACGAGTGCATACATACTTCAAAACAAATCCGTGTTTCTGTTTTCCAACCTGAGAAAAACATCGTAGATGTTATAACTTGGATGCACCTTGTGCAACCGTTCCTCTTTTTTATCTTTGAGAGGAGCAAGCTCTATTACAATTTCGACAGAAAATCCAGCTGATGAGTCAAAGCCTGAATATGTTTAACGTGTTTCCATCGTTAGGATGAAATACTTGAATGTTTTTTAAGTGTCGGAAGAACGTGTTCGGCAATTTTGTGGAACGTAATTAGACCGTTGTGACACAATTTATGTTAAATTTCATTATCATTGTGCTGAGTGAAGGCACTCATTCTTTACAACACACCTCCGATAAAGGACTTTTTTTATCTCGTGTACCGCACAATGAACTGGTTCGCTCCATTTTATCTATACCATATGCCTCGAAGAGGTGTTCAACAGTAACTTCTCTAGATATGCCGAGTTGGATAAGAATGAAATCTGGCTCGACTAATTCGTTGAGCTTACTGACGCTGTGGAGAGAACACTAACTCAGACATGAAAAGCCTGATTTATCATCGGATAACATTCCTTCTGCTTGAATGCATGTCAGCATCGATCAAACGCGACTGATGACAGCACAAATTTAACTCATTCTACCTTCATATTAAAAGCTATATAAAAAAATGCTAACATCTTATTGCCAAGGTTGAGCTTAAATGGGGATAATTAAGCATATCTTACACGAATAAATACATCATTGGTGTTGCATTCAGCATACCGCTCATCAGTGTGAAAAACAGGAACATCAAAAACTGATACTTGCTCAACAGTAGTTTCGATTCCTTCCAGATGGATTCACTTCTCTTCAGTTCAGGAACCTGCTCAGATAAAACATTTTTATTTTCTTGCTTACATGTGGCTTTAATTTGACTATGATCACTGACAACTCTTAACACGTTGACTCCGAAGTGGTACGTATGTGGACCACTTAGGTTAGGTCCTGTAATTTTTTCAAATCCTTCTAGTGACTATGCGTATAAAGTAAGGTTTTACACCAATCAGGCAATCGGAGTCAACGTGTTAATATAATTCCTACATCAAATTGTATTGCTAATGTGTCGTTAGATAGTTCATTTTTTACAATGTCGAGTTAGTCGTTGCGTTTAGAAACGGGATACATAGTTACCCCATTAACCTCATTAACTAGAAGGGATACCTTAGCGCTTTCGCCTAGTCGAGGAGGGTAGATAATTTAATAACGGTTCGTTTAATTTAACCCTTTAGCGACTAAAAGGACAATACAGTCGTCTTTCACGGTCTTTGGGAGAATTGTTCTAATAATTAAACAGTGAGCAATATGAGGTAGCTACTAGGTTTGAACGCGGCGGCATGTTACAGCGTCGTTCTTTTGGCTGCCTGGCTCTCAGCGTGCTTCATTGCATGTGTACAGACGGTCTTTGTGTGCTTAGACGTAGAAACTAGAAAAACAAATTGGTCGCTAAAGGGTTAAGTGGATCCTATTTCCTCGCCTTGGCCCTCTTCATGCCTCCTGCCACACAACATTAATTATGTACTCTTATATATGCACTTAAGGACACCACAATATTTGCTTCGTGTCATAGGGAATTACTGTAAATAGAACCTTTGGTCTACTGCCTTACCTACATCTCAAACTTGCAACGATTGAGAAAAATGTTATTAACAAAGCATTTAAATCAAACGTAATGATAAGACTACATTTGTTGACACTGAATAAAGATGATGAAACTTGATATGGCAATCGCTGTTAAAATATAATTGAAGTATGTATATTAGGGTATAATTTCTGGTGTCATAAACATTAAACACTTTAAGGTGGTTAACAGGAAGCATTTTCGTACTTCGACTACACACATCAGACGCAACTTCAAGTGTATTGCATTGTCTGGAGAAAACTCGCAACCTCAAGGCAGATGTCGGTTGCTCAATGACTTCAAATTAAAAGCATCAAATATTGAATTTCGTAAGGTATTGAATTTGTGATGAAATAATTCTTCTATTACCTATTAAATTGATCATATTATTATGATTGTCTGAAAAATGGAGTTAAATTTTGTTCAATGATATTTCAACTAAGGTTCTAACTGTTAGCAATTAGATGAATTCGAACCAGCATCCCAACCATGCTTAATGATGTGACAGCAATAGCAACAAAATGTACAAAACCAAAAGAGGAAGATTTGAAATATGGAAAAAACGCAATGAGAATAATTGCCCATAGGAAGAATAAATTGAAGAAAAAAGAAACAACTTTTTGGATGACAACATAAAAAATGAGAGGTATCGAAGAAAAACTGACAGGATAATTAAAAGAGAGGGCAGAAAACGGACCTTTGTCAAAAATTCTTGTGTAGTTTAGATCAAATTAAATTGGAAGTACTAATAATACAACCATATAGCTGTTTTAATTGACAGACGCTCAGCTATCTGAAAAATACTTTGGAATTAAAGTTCAAAACATAGAATAAACTCCCTCAAATTGGTGAAACAAGAGTATTCATACTAACTTTTAGGAAGTAACAGACTATGACATCAAATGCAGCAAAGATTGAAGCCAAGACATAGGCTGGAGTGTAGTCCTTTGTTTCAGCATCACCGGAATACCAGTCGACGATTGCGCTCGAGATGGGCGAAAGCAACATACGCCCCACAATTTTCCACAGTCGCTGGCCGCCGTAGCTTCCATCAATGCCTAATTGGAAGGCCTTGCTAAGTGTGTCTTTGCATACATTTTACAGGTTAGAGGCTCTACAGGCAGTAAGTATTGATCAAGCGACCTACAGGCAAAAAAAATAGTTGAATAATAACAATTCAATAGAAGTGATAATTGTAGAATTGGTTCTCCTTCTAAACCATGGGTGAGAAAATGTAAAAACTTTTAATTCTCGCATAAGCAGCTTGCACAGGCTGTAAATAAATTCATTGCTTCTCCACTAAAATACATATACGACGAGAGGGGGCTAATTAGTTTCAAATCATTACCTAATGTCATAGCATCGTTGATGAACGTCTGAGTATTTAGCATTAAAAGATTCTTCCAAGAAAACAAGTTCCGGCAAAGCGTGTTCCAATGGGTTCTGTGAAGGGAACTGTACACTGATTTCGATCCTTTCAAAGCTCAAGAAAAATTGGAGATACATAGCCTAATTTGTGAGGTAAATTTTAGTTACATGCTAATACCTGTGGTATCCCGTAATTTTGGGGTAGAACAAGCGATTTGTTATTCACCAGCACAAGACAAAAACCATTAATTAATAGCTGCGAACAAGGAAGTTAAGTAAAAACATAAGGGAAATCGATAGCTTCTGTAGACTCGGTCTGCCTTTGTCCATACTGTCTCACCGACTGTGTCGACGGTGATGGCGTCCGTAAAGCTGTTGGTGGTGGAGTATGCAATTTCTCGTACGACCATGATGACTACAAAGTACCAGAAGGCTTTGCTCTGAAACACCGACCCACCGCAGTGTGACTTGTTCCATTTGCCTGCAGCGCACTCGATGCTGTTAAGTTAAAGTAACTCAGATTGAAGTCATGGGGAAACTGTTCGTTTGCAATACAATTTTTATACGAATCTTTTATTTTTGAGTTCACCTGAGTGATGAGTGATTATGACATTCGTCTGTAAAAGCAAAAACTAAGTTTATTTTCTAATACGATGAATGAAATAAAATTGAAATGTAAGTGTAACACTTTCATTCGTACCTTTTTCAAAAATACAGGGTGTCTCAAAAAAATGTACTCACCCTTTAACCGTTGATAACATGCTGTCTTCTTTGTGTTGCAGGTGTGAGGTTCGAACCTTTGCGAACATGATTCTTTAATCACATTTAATCATGTTCGCAAAGGTTCGAACCTCACACCTGCAACACAAAGAAGACAGCATGTTAGCAACGGTTAAAGGGTGAGTACATTTTTTTGAGACACCCTGTATTAGAACGTCATTTAAAGTTGAGCGGAGATTTAGTATTTATTTAAATTTTATGGCAGAGCCAAACTCGCTTGAAAATCTATAGCGCATGCGTTTTCAAAATAACATGTTGCTGTCACGACAATGGAATTTTGAAGTTGAAGTCATCAGACGTTGCGAAATAGTCCCAAAAAAATCAGAAGCACATAGATTTTATAAAAAAATTATATTCTAAGTTTGAAAGCATGAGCGATGCATTTATGACTTTCATATTAGGTAGGTAAGGGTGTCGCCCATGTAGTAAATTTTATGACTGGCACCCTCAGTCCCTTTATAAGGACTTGAATAGGACTCCTATGTTCATGCTGACCGATATTTTTGTGATGTACGGCACACACACACGCATACATCCAATGAGTATGTAGGTTTTTACAAGCATTTCAGGTGAGTGCAGTTAATAAATGTGGAGCTAGGAATATATATTCCTAATTTCACTTTGCCTCAGACCTGTCAGTCACGTATCAATGTTCCCTCCAGGTGATCTGTTACATTTCCATTCAAATGAGAGAGACTTTCCAAATGTAATGGACTGTGGGTTGTACACTGCGATCAGCACAGAAAAAGTTAAAATTCATTGGACATACATGGCGAAACGAAACACACAGTTTTCCCACTTTCAACTCTTTTTAGCACGAACGTTTATTGTGCGTGCTCCTGCAGTATGCAAAGTGATATCTTTCATCCAATTGTAAATTTTGGAACAAACTTCTGGGTCAACAACGGTTGTTACAAGTGTGGCTTGAGTGTGCACACTACTCGTTTGACAGGTTACTGGGGCAGAAGTCTCGTATACTGTAAAATTTTGCTTCCACCATATCGTAGTCTTTACTTTTAATGTTTGAATACCAATCTTTTCGAATGGTGTTGTAAAAAATAAATTGCAGTATGCCCTTAGTTTTTTAAGTTATCCAATGGAAAGATATTATTTTATAATGTTATTTAGCGAGATCACCTGCCTCATTTATTTATTTGTCACCTGGCAGGGGATGCTATGTCAGCACAGAGAACACGCGCCTTGTCTGGAGCTGTGATGGAGTAAGCCGCGTAACCAAAAGGAAGAGAAGAGTTCAAGAGCTTCAGTTGAAGTAAAGAGTCTTTTTCTGAATAGTTGCAGTCACGTCCTGACTGAAGCTCACACGAATCTGCAACCGATATAACAATATCCTTCACAATAAAAAAACGACTCTGCTAGTTTTGGAGGAATTTGAAAAATACGCTGGACTCAGATGGCCCTGAATTTTTGATGAAAAGTTTACTCTAGTGGGAGAAAGATCTTTTGAAGTCTAATTTTCTGTCAGTTTTGAAAAACGGATAATGACGAAATGAAATAAATTTCTAAACGGTATAAAATTTTGACAAAATAACTTGGAGTTTCAGAGGTGACGTGGGCGAACCAACCAACAATGGGTCACGAAGCCCATTCAATTGACATATCCTGCAATAGGTTCACTACTAGGTTAATAAGATATATAATTATTGATATCGATAACATTGTTTTTGAAAGTAAGAAGTTTATTGTAGAGAAAATAATCTATTGTCGAGATTACGCTAAAAGACCAACCAGAAGGAAACTTCTGATTACCAAAGGATAATATTTGTATGAAAACTTCTTGATTTCGTCTTTAAAAATTCAAATACCTTCGAAAAGACTACCATTACTCACTGTTGAGGGCCAGAATTACTTGAAGTTCAGGCCACGGAAGGGATGCTTTATCGGAATTGTTGGCGTGCTCGTATGAATATTTGTTACTGCAGGTTTGACTGAAGTCTCTGTTGAGTTGCGCGTGGTAGAATTCTTGAGTAACATTTTCGCTGTAAGAATTTGAGTTAGAATCAAAGTTCCAAAATGTTTCGTTGGAAGCATCGTCAGCAATCCAGGCAGTAAACCGAGGTGCATCTTTGAAGGATGGAGTAACGGCCCATAAGCCCAGGGTGATGCAAGAGATGAATACCATGACGATGAGGAGAGGACGCCTGGATTTGGGGATGGCGTCAGCGACCATAGAGATCAAGGGCTTCATTATCGTGCTGAAGATGAGGATGAGGGAGTCCAATGCACCCATTACTGTCACAGAGATTCCCAGCTGCATGCCAATAACGAATATGAACGGCATGATAGGAGCCATGCCTGAAAATTGATTTTTTATTGGAAACACCGTCTTTTTACTTTGTTAATATTAGAGACAATCATAAAAATGAATATGCTAGCTGTTATCCATAATATTCCTGAACCGATTATTGCAAACAAATTAACTGGAAGTAAGTTTCATCCATGACAGTAAAAGTTCCTATTTTCTCAATGAACCCAATGTCCAAAGAAATTCTGATTTGATACAACAAAGCTCTAAGTAGGGTATGCTCAAATCGCAATGTCCGTAATTCTTGTTTCTTGTTTGCATTGGCAGAAATTGATGTACAGAGGTAGAATCCCATCCTCCAATCAGACGTGTGTCTGAGTGGGAGCCTACAGGTAATAACTGAAAAAGCTATCGCTAGTACTATCTTGTGAGATCATCTTGTTATATGAAAACATATCCGTAAAATTCAGTTTCCTTTTTGAACTTTCTAGTATTCTTTTGTTTCATTTAGGCACCATCGAATCTCACGACACAGAGAGTGAAGTCGAGATGCCATCTCGCTGGCTGACCCATCTTGTTACTATTACGTAATCGTAATCAAGAACCTAAACTCGGTAGATTCCCCTACACCTTATTGGAGGGAATTGAAGGCCGTTACAAAGGCCCCAGCCAAACGCTGGCCCTCGATCTAAGTCTAAGTCTAAACCTGGAGTGGATCGCCTCTTCAATCTCTGTTTGTTTTATTAATAGGATAAAAGGCATTAGGCATGCAATGGGTTTTGTAACTTAATTATTTAGTAGTGTAATTAATTTTTGTACATATTAAATAGGAATATAAACTTTCCCGATTGTCATTTTACTATGGTATGATAAGCAGCGATAATCCGTGTTGGCAATGGCACCGGGAGCTCAGTTACTGTACGTTGGATGTCCAGAGCTTTAAACGAACAATAAATATTAGGGGTGAAGGCCCTTACACTCTAAAATAACATAATACAGAAATTTAAAGAGAGTGTCGGAAATACTAAGTCTAATGAAAAGCTATTGATTCACCACCGATTATGAAGGCAACCAACTCCGATATCATAATTTTTCACATGTATAAAAATATCTTTAAATTATAGCTTACTTGTAGATTATTTCAAAAGGATATGGATGCTGATTTGTATTATCAAATTTTAAAAATTGAAAATTTAATTTAGGTGTTGTGATTTTTGAATTACAGACTAGGTATTTCTCACCTGCAGAAAACATGAAATAGTGTAGCTTGATGAGCAAAGTTTCCTTGTCGATCTTCATGATTGAAGTTGAGATATTTCCCACGACTTCTTTGGTTCACAGTTGGGAGTTTAGTGCAAGTAACTGTTGTCCAGTACAAGACTCACGTTGCTGAAAGAATCATAAGTCTCGTTGTTACATTAAATTGCCTTTAATGATCATGAGCCAATATCCTCTCAGATTTGTATGAATGAAGCACGATTAACAACGATACAATTTTAATATCGGCCTCATTAACAGATGGCTTTTATATGGATGTAAAAAGGATTTTCAACTTCTAAGGTTTCACAAGCCGAAAGGAAAAATGTAAGATTTCAAATTCGCTCACTGACCGTGCCACATTTCAAACTTTAGCCCGGATGCACAAAGAAAAAGATGCGCAGGATCCTAGAAATGGTTTCATTATATGTACAATTTACCTCTTCGGTAAAATAAGTCAACAATTTTAATTTTACTCTGCTTCCTTCTAATTCCAACTCTCCCAATGAATATTTTTAAACATGCATCTTTCCACTCAGACGCTCACGCGAGTCTTTTGTTGATTCTCCTTTTAGGTTAAAAACAATGTATTCCTCATACTAAAACTTTGAACTGCTTGAGTAGAGCTCGCCTGCGCCTTGGGCTTGGGAGGATGACTTAGGGCTTTTTTGAGTTGCAGGAGCGGAACCTTTCAATCATCCATTGCTGATTGGGACGCTAGAAGGGAAGAATGACGGTGATTTTTTTAAACACAGGATGCGACCTTCGGGACACAAGTTTATTAAAACGCAAAATGGTTTTTCACATCTAGATAAATACAGAGCTACATGAAAATTAATAGGTTTAACCTTTAAATTTAATTGAACGTTTTTCCTATCTATCTCTAGCGCCTGTGAAGTCAATTTATTGTTGTTAATATAGTTATTATCTTTGCTAATTGGCTCATGAAGCACTAATACCAGCGGCTGTCTTAGAACAAATACATTTTGCAGAATTGTGTTAAATGTAGCGCATTGTTTCAGTCATACGTTAAAAGAAGGATAATTTGAACCATCAAATTTTTTCACACTTTCCAAGCGTTATGCATAAGCTTTTCTTACACGCATCGAAACGGCACTGAATAAGGGTTGCCGGCAGGACTCACCAGGATCAGGGTCACAGCACAGTAAAGACTAGTAGAGGCGCTTGCAAATTAGCGCAATTTCAACGTCACGGAATTATGTGACGTTTCAGTGCAAATCAGCCAATCATGGCGCACAAGTGGCCCTATTGGCTCACAAGTCAGGCCAATGGTTACTCTTTCCAATTTATGCTGATTTCAAAGCAATAAAAAACATTGGAAAACATCTTGAAACAATGGTCTTTAGGGTCACACGTATTTTTCTGTAGTTGTTGTTTTGATGGGGTTCTTCTAGGGTAGTGACATAGTCGACTTCGTAGCTTGCAGATTTATAATTGAGCACGGGAAATCCGTAAACCGAGACCTGTCCGGACAAGAACTATTACGTACTTCGAACTGAATACAAAATTTGGCAGAAGTATTAATATCCCGAGACAGCTGAGTATACATAAGACAACTGCTAAGTAAAACACTGAGGTATCGTACCTAATTAGCTGGCAGTTAAAGAAATCCAAAACGAGATGTCTATAGGCAGCTTCACTCCGAGGCTGTGGAATTTAATCACCGTATCAAAACGGCTGGTCGATCGTTTTAATGTGCCCATCGTAAAATACTCGAACGTAGAGACTTGAGTGATCCGAAACTTCCCAGTGATATTTGCTGCCTGACGCAATAGTTATTATTCCAATTATACTACACCACTATTTCTTCAAACACAAACTAAATCATTCAAATGAAACGTGACTACACCGAAATGAGATTTCGTGGTACAATTTAGCTGTCAATTAACTCATTGTTTCGCAAAAGGAAATCTCCCAGAACTGTTGCTTAAGGCTATACAAAGGGAAACCCTTATAATTCATTTTGCACTACAGACTGCAGGATAAATTCAAATCTCAACAATACGAATACTGCAGACACTAGGTAAATTATTTACCGC
>VCRD01003623.1:7509-27753 GCA_006783055.1 Trinorchestia longiramus
CACACACAGACGTCGTGCACAAAGCTTACATAGACACAGCAAGGGAAGCAGGAGCTCAATTATGTGACCCTAAAACCCGCCTGCTCTTTGGTCTACAGTCGTCAGCTGCGAGCTTCTCAGCTATAAGATGTCCAGCAGAAGGCAGGTCTCGCTGCTGCAGCTTCTTCTTGCCCTGAGTCATGGAACGGTTCTCCTGGAACCAAAAAGAGTATATCAGGTATTGACACGTTGCACACATGAGTGAGCAGTAAGAGATTAAGTTAGGTTTTGACACGTAGCACACATGAGTGAGCGTTAAGGAGCATCACATACAAGCTCAAATTCAGTAGAGAAAGTTCTGATACAACAGCACCAAGTTGTATGGGAAACCTACGTAGAAATTTCTTCACATTGATATTCTATTCTAATTGACCAGTAATGCATCTTTACCATCAATTCTTTGTCGCCACGCCAAGACTCGTTAAATGCATAATACAATTCGAAGTAATTCTTTGCGATAAGAATATTAATAAAATCTTTTCTTTCCCAGCACAAAGCCTTTAGCGTTTCAAGGTTTATGCGCCGCGGTGCGTGAATAAAACTCGCTAGAACTTGCGAAAATAATCGAGGGAAACAGACGAGGTATTTACACTTGTCAGTCATGTGACAAGTAGTAGTTCCTTGTGCCAATATAATGTTAATGTTTGACCCTCAAATCATCGGTGTGAAGTGAAGATGTTTAAGATAGAAATGGTCGTTTTTTATCTTAGAATATTCGGTCTTTTTACTGCAGCTTCGCCCTCTGTATCGATATTTTTAAAAGAAGCAAGCATGTGTATATGATCTGCAATCGATATGAATCTTACACTGAGATATTCTTAATTCCGTCACACAAAAAATCTCGAAAAATGCACAAAATCTATAGTAAACCCAACTGTCCGTGAAACTAGTGGGAAAATTAACTAACTTTGACTACTGAAAAATAAATATAAAATATTGAATTGGGATCTAGAATGAAGACTGTCATCAAAAATCAAATAATAATTAGGGATAACTAGAACTATATCAAGAGCATGGAGAGCTGAACACCTTCATAAATTGAGGTTTCGTTTTCTCTGAGCAGGAAACTTGATCCCTCAAAGAAGATCGTGGACGAGTCTCAACACACATTCTTGAACGTTGAGATGTCACCGCACCCAATGTACGCCATTAATCGTCCGAAGATTATTGGAAATATTTCAAGATCACTCATTCTATCTGTATTATTCTGGCATTATGTCAACCTGGTGACGAGCATGATAACTAACTAGTGACAAGCATGATAACTAACTAGAGACAAGTATGACGACCAGCTAGTGACGATTACGATGACAGCTAGAGACGAGTATGATCACTAGCTAGTGACGATCACGATGACTATGCACTGACCTTGCAGTCGCTGAGTGAGGAGGTGGAAGAGGAGCGTGACACAGGAGCGGAGGTAGCAGCAGAGCGTACAGGGGCAGGGATACTAGAGAGGCTTCCTGTAGGGGCAGGGATACCAGAGAGGCTTCCTGTAGGGGCAGGATCCTCACGGCTGCTCTGTCGTGTTACGCTGGGCGCTGCAGGCACAGCGAACACTGAGCTCTTCTGCCCACCAAGGAAAATAAGTAATCAATTAAGCACGAACTACTTCATTGTTGCTTGAGCTCCGGTTTCTGGAGTACAGTAAATTAAGCATGAATTACTTTGTTGTTTGAGCTCCGGTGTCTGGAGTTCAGTAATTTAAGCATGAATTATTTCATTGTTGTTTGAGCTCCGGTGTCTGGAGTACAGTAAATTAAGCATGAATTATTTCATTGTTGTTTGAGCTCCAGTGTCTGGAGTACAGTAAATTAAGCATGAATTACTTCATTGTTGTTTGAGCTCCGGTGTCTGGAAAATATAATGCTATATGCAGTGCGGTGATGCAACAGTACCTCTGGGACAATAAATTCTTGAACTATAATAGTCTAGAAAAATAATACCGAAGGCCACAGATGGTGAGAAAGGCAAAAAAATTACAAGAATAAAAAAGGCAAGAATAACAAAAAAAGCATAAAAAGCAAGAACGAAAAAAAGGGAGAATGCAAAAAGGGCAAGAACAAAGAAGCATGAGTACAAACAGGCAAGAATACAATACGTTTCACACAAGCAGATATTCGTATTCTCGTCAGGAATACGGACGAGAAGTAGAACTACTGTACTGATAAGAATACTCAATGATATCAGAAACTAAACTACAAGAAATCCTGGGAGTCAGTGATATTAAATTTGAATTAAATAACTTGCTTTTGCATTACGTCCCATGCTTACTAACAATTTTTCTCCGTATATCTTTATACCCTCAATAATTCCGTTTACTCCTGTCAAATGCTCACTCAACAAGGTATGCTGAAGAACTATCACCTACAGAGCACATGTAAGTGATGATGGACAATTACCCTCAGAACATCTCTAGGCCGTGATGGACAATTACCCTCAGAACATCTCTAGGCCGTGATGGACAATTACCCTCAGAATATCTCTAGGCCGTGATGGACAATTACCCTCAGAATATCTAGGCCGTGATAGACAATTACCCTCAGAATATCTCTAGGCCGTGATGGACAATTACCCACAGAACATCTCTAGGCCGTGATGGACAACTAAGATATGTATTAAGAATACACGATTATCATTATTTCGTATCACGAATTTTAGTGCGAGTCCAGAACCCAGACTAGCGTAAATGAGAAGCGTACACTGGGAGCGTGGCCCCGCATGTCCGTGAGGGAAGTGGCACGTGTGAGGGAGTCAAAGGGAGAGTCAGCATCACTGGTGTAGCATCCTGTGTCTGCCAGACTGTGGTCGCCTGAGTTGTCCAGGGATGAAAAGCTGCTGCTCTCAAGCTGAATGAGCACACAAACAATACTACATTATTCAATTATTAACATGAGCTTCTATAACATTATTAGATTATTAAAAGAGTTTATGTAAAATTATTTAATTATTCACGTAACTACGTAAAAAATTATTAAATTATTGAAACAAGTGAATTATATGTGATTATTTTGCCGCATTTCGAGCTACGACAGTTCAAAAGCACAAACGATTAAGTGAGAATTTAAACAATAATGAAGACGAAATAGTAAATGTAATGCAAGCTTTCCATACTGAGGGCAACGAAGTAAGCAAGTTGTGTGGTGTCAGTGATGTCAGCAGTGAGATTACTAAGGTAAGGCTGTTACTGCAAGGGAGATGCATTCTAAAAAAATGAAAAATAGGCCTCGTTAGGCAGCAATGGTCGTACTAGATTTTAAAGCAAAATATTTATAGTGTTACATTTCTTGCGGTTACTTCTTACAAAACATTTGGAGCAAGTTCTAATTAAAGATAATCTGTAAAAACGGGATAACTAAACAAACAACTACGTAAATAATTAATCGAAAATGACAATCAATTAATGTATGCCAATCATACTGAATTCGAATAAAATTAAAGTATCTGCAGATCATAATTAGACAATCCAAATACTCGTTAAACATCATAAATTAAAAAGACCGTAGTTCAAGACAAGCAGTTTTACAAACACATTTTTAATTTAAGCAAAACTGAACTTCTCATTGAAGTCAGATGGAATAGCAACAGAAACAAGTTCTCTCATTCATGCAACTGGACGGAATCATCACATAAATATCAGAGAGTAAACAAATTCAAACAGTTTTTTCAATTCAAGTTCAAAGTCATTTCATGAAGACCCATTAGTTAAATTTTAATCTACATTTCTACCTTCGTTAACAGCCTGTCTACCCATCCACTAATTTTCTGGACTTTTTTTGATTAAGAAAAAATTTTTATGCGTCAACAAAATCCTCGACTCATTTTCGACTTGGTTTTTAGAATGCGCAGAGTTCTTAACCAAAATAAATGTCTCGACCACACAAAAAACTGAAATCAAATGGAACAATATCCTGTAAGTGAGGCGGGCGGGGCAGTATTGCTGAGCTAAAAGGCTAATTCTGGCACCGAGCCACTTGTGTTGAATGACATGTATTGTTTTCCTAAAGAACAACCATCAGTTCAAATTAGACACCATTGAAGTACAATATATCTAGATTAACCCAGGAGAGAAAATTGTCGTTAGCTTTAGCTAACTAGCCTACACTTACTTGACGTGGATCACGTCGAACAAATTCAAACTCGACAAGAAGTAAACGTTAAGCAACATACTTGACAGAAATTACGTCATTGTTGCAGTCCGTTGAGTGAAAACGGGATGCTACTCAAGTGTTTCAGTAGGAGGGAATACCACCAATTAACACACATTATTATAAAATTTGTCTCATTCTCGTAGTTCGAGGAATTATTAGAAAGTGCGACCTTTTTCGGTGATGAGGCCGGAGGAGGGATTAGAAAAATTATGTCTTTATAATAGAACTATTGGAGAAGTAACGGCTCTCTAATGGAACTATTAAAGAAGTAACGGCCCTCTAATGGAACTATTAGAGAAGTCACAGCTCTCTAATGGAACTATTGGAGAAGTAACGGCTCTCTAATGGAACTATTAGAGAAGTAACGGCTCTCTAATGGAACTATTAGAGAAGTAGCGGCCCTCTAATGGAACTATTAGAGAAGTCACAGCTCTCTAATGGAACTATTGGAGAAGTAACGGTTCCCTAATGGAACTATGGAAGAAGTAACGGTTCTCTAATGGAACTATTGAAGAATCACCGACTCTCTGATGGAACTAGACAAGTAACAACTCTATATTGGAACCATTGGTGAACTAAAGCTTCTCCAATAGGACTACCGGCTTTTTAATGGAACTACAGAAGCAACAAAGGTTGCCACACAGAACCATTATGACGGTACCTCATCAGTATTTTCAGAAGGCAACGGGAGTTTGGCGGCTACGTGAGCAGAGTGAGCTGCCCTGTATCGCTGCAGCAGACGCTGATGGGGGGAAGTAGCTGCCAGTGACCGTGAAAACGAGTACTGCTGACGACTTGGTGTCATACCTGTAGGTGTTCACATCCTTCTTATCAAATAGTTCAGTACAAATTCTTCAATTGTAATCCAGAACTATGTAATATATCATAACATAGTACAACTCAAGATACTAAAATAAAACACAATAGACTACAATACACTGTAATATGATACATTACTATTCAATAAAATTAACAATAAATAAATGGCAACTTTATCCATAAACATCAAATAAAACAAGAAACAAACACAGAAATAAAATCAACGTATTTTCTCTTTAGCTCAAGTTTTGATGTTGTATTTACATTAAAAAATTACCATGGTGGGCACAAGCATGACCTACTTAGTACAAGCCTCAATCTTTAGTTTTAGATAAGGAACTAATAATGTCACACTTTTATTATTTTTAATACTAGCATTTTATAAAATCAGGTGCTTTAACTGGTAATTTATTGACCAAAATCAAGGAAAATGAGTAAGAGATATCTCTAGCGAAATATTCTTAACATATGAATTAGAATTGAATTACGCTTATAAAAATTCCAAAAATATGGTGAGTCAAAAGAATATGATAAAGTGAAAAATACATTACGTGAATAAAGAATTAGAAATTTGACAAAACAAAAAATCAAACCTGTTCTACGTTATATTTTGACTATACTTGAAGGGTATATAATACATTAGAGGCAAGTTACTCAGAGCAGAAGAGGTTCCCCAGTTCTCTATATCTGACATCGCATTCGTATAAGCCCAAGGCGTCCCCCAACCTTAGCAAACTCGAGACAAAGTTTCAGGGGAACTAAGCAATCTTGAACTCCTGTACGAGCCCCGTGATTGTTAGCATACATACTCACCATTTGACTACTAGTTTAGTATATCGCAAGAGCTGAGTAATTTGCCTAGTTTTCTCCAGGTTATTTTAAAGATAACGAACAAATTCATTACTCAGGAATTTTATCACCCATCGGGAAGCGTAGCCAGGATACGAATATACCCTAATGAATGCTAGCACATAGAGAAAATAACCAACTAAGCACAATGGAATTATCAGTAATCTAACAATCGTCGCAACAGCAGCAATTATTGCCGTAACCCTTATTATTCCACAGCAACTGTTTCAACAGCAGCACAGCTCCTGAACTAACCTGTTGGTGTGTCAGTAGTGAGCTTCTGAGAGACAAACTCCCGCACTTCGGTCAGCCTTGCTTGCAGCTGATCACGTAGCTGCGTCTGCTGCTCCCCATACTCATCGGTGTGCTGCTCAAGGCGCTGTTGCAACTCTGAGCTGTTCTGCCCCAGTTCACCAGCCGCTCTAGCTACCGTGTCAATCTGATTATCAAGCGCCTTACATACACGCTCCTCCCCAGCACACCGCATCTCATCCAGACGCCGCTGAGCGGCAGCAGACTGCTCAGCAAGCGCTAGGTACCTCTGCTTCTGATCACTAGAGAAAGACTTCAAAATATTTGTAGCTTCTTGAACACCTTCTAGGAGCTTGGTGTCCAAACTTGTGGTGGTCGAGGACATCTCCTCTGACTGAGAGGTTACCTGTTCTTGCAGAGTGGCGAGTTCCTCATTCATGGCACCGTGAGCAGCCCGAGTGGCAACAACGAACTTGGCACTACTCTCTGCCTCGGCCACTTCACAAGTAATGAGCTGTTCATTAACACTGGACACTTTCTGTAGGGTCTGCTGCAATTCCTCCTCACACTGTTCAACGCACTGTTCTATCTCTGCTTTGTGCTCTTTGTTACTTCCGCGTAGACTTTGAAGCTCCAAAATGATCTGCTCAAGGCGGCCATCTATACTCTGCGCATGAGTCTTATTGGCGGCAGTAATGCTGTCCATTGAGGCCTTATGCTGCTCATGAATTACAGAGAGCAACTCGAGCTGCTGCTGCAGTTGCTGCACAGCTGAGCTTGACTTTTTACAGTGATCGCGATGGTTGTCTTCACATAAAGCCTTCCACTCTTCCACCCTTTCATGAATGGACTGCCTCGATGCACCTACCATTTGCTGAGTCTTATTGTTCAGTTGAACTAGCTTTGAGATGAGAGGTGGGAACACAGTCTCCTGCAGGGCAGAGAGCCTGGAGCACGTGTTGCTACATGCACTGTCTGCAGCAGTTGCCTGTTTCTCACAGGCAGACAGGCTTGACAAAGCACTTCCAGAAGCCAGACCGTGTAGAGAGCTAACAAGGGAACAGATGGACGAGCTGACTGAGCTGCTGAGTTCAGAAGCTGCTGAACTCAAGTCACGCTGTAAAGCCGACATCAATGAACCCTGAGTATGAGCAACATTTCTGAGGTTTTGAGAATGCTGCTCCTGTACAGCTGACAAGGAAGACGTCATCGCTGTCACGCACACAGAGAAATCTTGTTCAAAAGCCTCGCTAGCAGTCAAGTTGCGCTTCTCTACCACACTCTTGCGGGTTATTTTGTCGTGCAACAGATCGATGTGGTGCGTGGTGGTATCCGCAACGTTAATGAGAGACTGACCTTGGCTGTGCAGAGTGCCTTCTGTCTTCTCGTGTGCTGCTACCAAGTACTTCTGCTCATCGCGCTGCTGTGCAGTGTGGTGTAGAAGCGTCTGTGTGCTGTGCAGCGACTGACGTGTGCTTATCAACTTGTTCTCAATTTGCGACAGCCGCTCACTTGTCTCACTCAGCTCCCGGCTCGTGTCCTCAAACAGTTCAGTCTTGCGCTCGAGCTCTTCTTCAGTGACCCTAATTTGAGCAATTTTCTCACTGATCTCCTTGGCTTGCTGCTCCATTGTATCTACCATCTCCTGATAATTTTCATTGGCCAAGTACACGCCATTTTTCTCACGCATTGCAAGTAGATCGCGCCTCAAACGATCGATCTCTTCAGTGTATTCTCCGATGAGCTCTTTCTTGTTAAGTTTCTGGTTGACCTCAGGTTTGTTGGTTATATTCTTGGCCCTGTGCGCATAATCCAGGGTCGATAATGTTTCCTCCAGATTGATGGAGGCTGGGGAGACCGTAGCGATGATGGACGTCTTGGTGCGTCCACCCAGAGCATCCTGCAGCAGTCGTGTGAGCTTTGATTCCCTGTAGGGCACGTGAGGAGCTTGCTCCACAAGTGAGGTGATGACTCGGCCGAGAGTCAGCAGTGATTGGTTGATATTGCCTGCCTCTCTTGCTCTCTTCTCCACTGCCCCTGAGCGTCCAATATTTTCTGAACCAGCCAGATCAACCAAGTGCAACTTGCCAGTCTTGAGCAGCTCGTCACCGTCCAGTGTGTTCTCTTTGATGTGTATGGTGACTGTGAACACGGTGTGGGAGCGGCTGGAGTGAGCATTCATGAGGGTCGCAGCGGTCTGTCGCTTGGCAGAACCTTTTTCAATCACTGAGTAAACGTCATTCTTGGAGCGCACCAGTACTTCCTCCAAGCCCTGGATGATGCAGGATCCTTTTCTCGAGGAATCTTCATAGAGCCTGCAACAACAATGTCAAGCTGAGAATCTCTATGGGAAACAGCTTTCACCAAAACACACCAGACAGTCAAGTGAATAAAGCTCGACTGAAAGATCACAGATAGTTTAAAATGATAACATTCTGAGTAGCCTACCCTAATAAAAAATGGATAAAAATATTAGAATTAAAGAATGAAAGATTACACACAATAAAATGGATAGCCTTACAGCTGGATACAAAGCCCCTAACAGTTCACTTGCTTGAAAATGTCACAAATATATGCAATGTAATACGAACAAAAATTTACACTTTTCAATCGAAAATCATTCTAAAATATTATGAAACAAATATTATAATATAAATATTATGAAACTATCATTATTATTATGAAACAGACTAAATTTAGCAAAAGCCTGACATTCTTGCTGAAGGTCATGAAAAGCCTAGTTCACGAGGGTGACTAATTATATGCATGCACACTTCTAGCCTAAATAAATACTAAACATGAAGTTTGTATTTCGAAGCTTCCAAACGTTTAATTTACTCCAGAGCTATCTCGAATTCAAGGGTATATTTAATAGCTAGGCAATTGATTATAACCAGAAAAGTTTGAAGTTACACGAATTCTGTATATTCATGGCAAAGTATCTCAGGTATACAACCGAATGAACAATTTTTCAAGATGTCTGTCAAATTATAGGTCCTCTTTTCCACAATGCTTCATCTAGAGCAACTTCTCCTTGACCTGCCACAGCTGAAGCTACTAAGAATATCAAGATCATTTTCACTCCAAATCATCATCATCATCGTGATCATTCTAAGGCATAAGAAAACCCACCTGAGTTTAGATAAATCGTCCTGGGCAGACAGCAGATCAAAGAGCTCCTCATTGTACAACTCCAAGAAGCTCACACGCATCGTGAACTCCAGTTTTTGAATTCTGAGCTCATCAAAGAGATGATTCACACAGCGGGGGATGATGCCAGCCAGGGGGTCCTGTAATCAATGAAGGGCTGAACACAGCAACCACTTCAGGTAGTGGAATATAGACACAATATACCATTGCATATGACATGCAACTCCTGTTGATTTTGCAAAGTGGTAAAAGTCAAACAAGACCATGATTCTTTAGGAGCAGTTTCAGGTTCCTGTTGAAAGCATTGAAGGGCAAGAAAGCCTATACAATTAAAACATATTTTATATTATATGAGTAGTGAATAAAATAATAATAGTAAAAAGTTTATTGTATGGGTACACAACTTCAAATGCAAGAAATAATTCAGGATGAGTTTCCCTGTAACTCAGAACTCAAAACACTGGGTTAGCCAAACAGTTTGTTCAGTTATCATTGAAGCAGTACTGAAGGCACTTGTGTTATTGGTTGGTTGCACTCTCAAACAAGAGGAAGAAAATGGTGTAAAAGAGATATGGAATATACCTGCTAGAAGGAATTAAACATATGAATATGACAGTGAACAAGGAATAATTTTGCTTTTCATTGATGGAAATTAAATGACACATAGCATGCCTATATACAAAATGAGACAGCAACTTACATCCTGCCAGCTGGTGCAGTTCTGAGTGCGCTCTCCCTCCATGGTGAAGGTCTTGCCTGTGCCAGTCTGGCCGTAGGCAAAGATGGTGCAGTTGAAGCCATCAAGAACTTCATCCACCAGTGGCTTGGCCACGCACTTGTACACATCCAGCTGCCAAGAAAATACACTATAAAAAACAAAGTAACAAACTGAGGACTTGCTGGCCTGTTTAACTTTTGTAGAATATAACAAGTATCTGTTAGAAGGTTAGAAAAATCACAGGAGCGTGATTACGCTAACCAGGTTTATTTCAGAGAACACAGTTTTGGTTAATAGTACAGACACCAATATCTACATGGCAACGGCAGGCACAAGAATGGGGTCGGAACCAGAGAACGTGCTGAGGAAATGGTTCTCTACCACTAGCAGATTCTAAAACGCATTCTGTTACAAGAGCATTCATCATTTATGCTGAAGGCACTCATTATGCACATCATTTATGCATTAATCTTTAACATACAAAAGTCAAACACATTCAAGGTGGAACATTTACACATTCAACAGTAACAAATGAAGACTATACATACTAGCATTTTGGTGCATTTTTGTAATGCTACATACAACTTCACAGCAAGCACAAAAAACACAGTTGTTGTGCTCCCAGCCCTAAACATAACTTTCATAGACTAATATTTACAGGCCTGAGTATTAAATTTTCCTCAGTTAATTGATTTAAACTTGTATTGAAAGAATCTTTCAAATTTACTCAGCTATCAGTGAACTTTTCATTGGTAACAGTTGAATATTCCATCTAACATTTTTGTGCAAAATTGTTGGGTATTTTCATCAATCAGCAAATTGAAATTTTCTCCCCTTTTAAATATTTCTGCTGAAATTGCCACAGGAGAAGAAAACAGTGGTTAAAAAGCCAAGGTGATAAATTATTTAATTTTTATTAAATTTTCCTTTCTCAAATTTCTGCTATAATGGCCAAATTGTGGAAAATTTTGCATATCAATCAGCCAGGCATGCTTATTGTGATAGATCTATGAGGTAGCTGACATTTTTGACACAAAAAATATCAAGCACATGACCATGAAACACAAGAATATCCCTACAACATAACTGAAACTAACATATATTAGAATCTTTGCATCTTCTAATAACACAGGAAAATACAAATTATGATTAAAAAACTGTATACATCATAATTACAATTATCATAAAAGTGCACAAAATTGAGTGAAGAATCTTTATCATACAAGTTCCCATTCTCTTTAAATATGATAAGTAATTTGAAACATACAGGAACAAGATATATATAACAAAATAAGCTTTAAATTTTAAATGTCAACCTACTCTACTGCAAAAAAAATCCTAGAACACCAACTACACAAGCAAAAATAGTCCTCTTACTAACTTTACCATGCCACAAGATTGCAAGTTAGTACTGTTCTATGTACTTAAGGAATTTGTGTAGTACAGTAGAATTCCTTTAAACTAGCACTCACTGGTCAAGCTTTAAATATTTATTCATTATATTTTTTCTTCTTTAACTGCTTTAAGTAATTGGTAATGTTTTCTTTTTATGTCTAGCATGTCTATGAAATGTTTGTGGTTACTTGGGTGATATTAACCAGCAACTGCAAAGTTCCATGGCTGCTAGTTAAAAAGACTTCTACTGTACTTGCATAATGTGCACTTCTGAACATGATCATAGTGTATTCAAAAGCAATCCATTTTCATGAGTTACAATAATTACATTTCTAGATGCACTTGTCTACAAAATCCTAATACACATACTGAAGAGTAATTCATATCAATTAGTCACAACACCCACACATGAAGTAGACCAACATCAACCAAGCCAAGTTACCTGCTTGGAGTCGGCACCGAAAACTCTGTCAAAACTGAAGGTTTTGGTAAACTTGTCCTGAGGCCTCTCACGCACAATCACGTTGCGTCCAGCTTGACACTCGACTAAATTCTGAGCCCGAGCAACTTTCTCTTGAGAATTCATAGGTCTGTAAAAAAATCATAATCAGAACACAAATTTGATATGTAAATTAGATGCTAAAACAAGATCAATGGGATAGAAAATTAGATTGAATACAATTTTGCAACTATATATACATAAAAAGTATAAAAAGACTGTAGGCATAAAATATCCAGAATAGAATAAAACTGACATATCATACCAGATTATAATGAAAGTTCTATCCACTTTTTGAGCTATAATGTTGGGACTTAATTACAACAATTCAACTCATAAATAACATTTGTTATATTTATGTTGTTTAAATCACTAACAAAACAGCTTTTCTTTCCCATTTTGTTTAATTTATTATACTAAATAACTATTGTTGATTCAAATGTACACCCCAAATAGAGAACACACAATGCATATTTTACTACCCAAATTTCAGAAGAGCAATACAGCAATTTCAGAAGAGCAATTTCAGCAGAAAGATCTCTCAAAGACACTTATGGAATTAATGTGGTAAATGAAAAGACCTAAAAAATGGTTTTCAGCATTCCAAAAGGAAGACTTTAGTCTAAAAGACAAACCAACAAAAAGATGTACAAAAAATACTTCTGAGAAATTACAGGCAGCTGACATTAATTAAAATCCAACCAGTACAATTAGAGAACTGAACAAGGAGTTCCTAGATCTTATCATTTCATGATATACATATAGTCATATAACTCACATTAAACTCCTTGTTCAATATTAAAATCCACAACTCTTTAGTAAGCACTATTTCTGCTACAAAAGCAGCCAAGAAGTTTTGTTATCAAGGTTTTTTAAATTGATGAGAAGTTTAAAAAATAATAATATAAAAATGTTATATGGGTTTGACACAATCAACTCATGAAGAAAATGAAAAAGAAAAGAACCTTTATTTCAATCTTGTACATATGACATATTTATTGGTTATTCAATTCTTGATGCTACATATTAGGATTGGTGATGATACTCCAACTGTTCTTATCCTTCATTACTCTGGTTTCTGTGTCAAAAGCACATGAAATTTGGTTGCTGGGTGGAGACTTGAACCAGGACCTGACGCTCAAATCAAGCAACTACCATTTAACTCCACAAAAAGCTGTATTTTTACAGACTAACAATATACTGCATCTTTAAAATCTATACAGCAATGAGCAATCATAATTAAACTCCTAAATTTCTTCAATAAATGCCAAAATTACCACCATGGACTTCAGAAACGCCACCAATTTTGCATGGCAAGCATACTCAGCAAAAAAATAATGTTCATAGTGATTGATAAATCTGAACTCACATTTGTAAATTGTTTAAAAATATGTAGTCATAAATTACACCCCCTCGTTTAACTAAGAATAAATTCATACAATCTCTAGCGAAGGTTGCGCAATAAACCTACTTTTCTTCTCAACCTACCGGCACCATGGAGCATAACTCACCTGCATCGAACAAATACTTTTATATTTTGTCCCGAACATTGTTTCCGAGTGTTCTTCCTCGGTGGAACAGGGCTTACCATCATTCTGAAAATGTTAAAATAAGGAATACCTATGACAGCTATAACCACTTCGCGTCGCACGCACTCCTTCAACTCAGAGTTGTTTTCGTACTCAAATTTGATTCAACCAATCACCGAACTGTGTCAGATGCCAATTTGGGTTTATTTAAATTTGTAGATGATAGCCCTAATATAATTGATAACTAAAGAAAATTGTACACATTAATACTGAATTCAGAAAATAATTAACGAGGAAACAAAAAAATTTCACCATATGTGATATGAATATTTGATTCAACTCTCAAATTAGCAATTACAGCAGTGATCAGAGGTGTTGCTAACAGTACTTGACGAAAATTCGCCAGAAAAATACTGAAAAATAGAATCCGCTATATATTCATACAGTTCTTTATCTGTTTCTATTATCTATATACGTATTTTTATTAATTAAAATTACGATAATTTAGGTTACTTGAATAAGTTAAGATATAATCATAGTAGTCAAAGAGTGACTTGTCATATAAAAAACTCTTAAGCCCAAACTTAGCTTGAAATCGTTGAGCTGTATGCAACATCCAGAGTATGGAATAAAGTAACATTTATTATCTGGGATGTATACGACAGTACTACTCATTGCATACAGTATACAGCCAGATTTATTTCTTCCAACGATAAGTGGTCTTGCGACAGTTATAACAATCAACCGTACCTTGACATACAATCGAATCCTTGGGCTGTAAAGTTTGGTTGTGCTAGGGGATTATAGCAACCAACTTTAATAATTCCTATTCTATCTGCCCATGTGACCTGATTGTCACGATCTGCCCATGTGACCTAGTTTCCGTTGCAAACTGAAGTTCCACGTCGATTAATGAGCTAACAAAAGAGAGAAAGTGAATACAGCGACGAGGCTAGCGCCCGTTACGAGCGGAAACGCCACATCAACTAATCAGTGATCTTGCTGGGGCAGCAGGGCCCAGCCAACCGCCGATATAAGAAGACTGAAACGCTTTGTTTCCATGACTCTCTACCAAGTGCTTTTAAAGTGTACAAGAACTAACATCGCTTAAAGAACTCAACTCACAGCCAACAGCAAAGCGAAGAAAGAAGAAATTATCCATCCTGTCTGCGGACAAGATGGGGCGTAAACAATCCACTCACTAACAAAAACTGTACATGCTTTAACTCTACACGTCTCAGTGCACTATCGGCAAGATGTCAATACACCAGTACTCGACAGCAAGACGTGCGCAGCGAAGAAAGAAGAGTCAACGGCTAATAGAATATTTGAATGCATAAACATAAACTATTAAACTCATTCTGCCTTTAATTGCATTTCTCCTACTGGGATGTCACTTGATTTTCCACTCCATATTGCAGCGTAGAGAATGAGGATGTCACTTGAAGCATCACTACTACTTTTAAGACATCGATAAACATCATTACTACTCTTAAGACGTTAACAATAAGAATTTGAAAAGCTAATGTCTGCACTGTATATTCTATTGGAAATAAAGTTTTTTTTTGTATTCTGCACATCAATTAATCAAACCGAAGTTCTTAGTATTTACTGCTTCTGTGACCTATACCGGAGGGAAAATAAAGACTGTTGGGTTTTTATGTATATTCAGAATGTATTGCATACCTGAATAATACAGAGCTTTTAGTTCTTTAGTGGCAAATGGAATTTCGCCAAAAATAAGGTCACACTGGTTGGAGTGGGCCGCTGAGTCGTTCGAAGGGAAATTGGCTCCAGTAACAGATATTTGTGGAGACTGTAGGAATCTTGGTATAACAGTTTATTTGCTAAGTACCATGTGTTGGCAACTACAGCGTTAAAGTTACAGTGGATGGATTGTGCATTTTTTACACGGTGGTGATATTTTTTCCTTTATACATCACTTAATTAAATGGGGGTTCTTATTCTACTGCTTATGTGACCTGTACTTGAGGGAAAGTTATGGCTGTTGGATTTAAACTCGGCTTTTATTCTTACAGAAAGGTTTGGCTAATAGGGGAGTTCTTCGTTCTTCAGTTGAAAGTGGGATCTTGCCAGAAGTGGGGTCCACACAGGCTGGAGTGGGAAGCCACTGAGTAATTTGTAGGGAAATCGGCTCTCGAAACAGTTATTTGTGGTGACCATGGCCGATCTTGGTGTAACAGAGTATTTGCTCAGTACCGTGTGTTGGTACGTACAGTGCAGAGGTTACAGCGGATGTGTTACTTGCCAATGGTGTGTGAATTCACCAGTGAAATCCCCAATTGTAGTAGAGATGTCAATTGCAATAAGTATGTTGTTTGCAGTAAGTGTGGGTCTGTAGTGGGTCCACAGCTGCAGTGAGTCTCTGTTGTTTGCAGTAACTGTATTACTTGCAGCGAGTGACTTGCACTAAATGTATGGGTTGCAGTGAGTGAAGAAAGGCGTTATGGCGTCGGATCTATAAAAGCATGGCAGAAAATGTTTTACTCGTGAAATTATTACAAGCTCTTTATACGCTACATAGAAGGTGATGGAGAAGCGTTTTTTACTCCTAAAACTAAGTTTATAATCTGAAGTGTACTAAAGCTGCTATAAAACGTTTACATCACAAGAAGTCGCATAGAAGATAATGTTATAAAATTTATACTTTAAAGCATCGACAATGACATTTGAAGTAAGTTTTTCTCAGCGAACTTTGATTTTCCATGCTTCTGGTATGTGAATTTTACTGTTCGACTTGCAAAGTTTCGTCTACTGCAAGCTGATTTTAGCAGCCAAAGTTCCAAGTTCCTATCTTAGCTGCCCGTGTGTCCTGATTCAAGGAGAATAAAAGATCATTGACAGTGACTCAGCTTCTATGTTTCTCAGGTAAAGGAGAGCTGGCAGGTTTTCAGATCGTGAAGTAGATTCCAGAACTTCAGGAAGTAAATAGTACACAGGGAGTAGTTCCCACAGGGACAGCGAGTAGGGGCAGACGAATCTTCCAGGTGTTTCCTATATAACACAATGTACACAAATCTGAAAGTAACAAGTGGCGTCGCTACAAACAAAACAAAACAAACAACTTTATTTCCTATCAAGTACACAGTACATAGACATTAGTACATTGGTTTTTCAAATTCTCAAGGTTAACATTCTTAGAGTAAGGATGATGGTGAGCTCCATGCGACGATCCTGGGATGTGTCCATGGGCGGGGAGTTGAGGGCTTACCGATAAGTGCGAGCTCACGGCGCGAAACGAGAAACAGCCCGTATTCATTGCCGGGTTTCGAACCCGCAGTCCGTCTGCCCGAAGCAGTGATCTGATACCAAACACAGGCCGCAGACCACTCGACCACGGTGGCTCCTACAGTCTTTTTATGTAGCAGAAAAGGCACGAACCGTAATCGAATGTTACCAAAAACGCATCCTTAATTTTTAGAGCAGCCAGAGCTAATTATTAATTATAAATGAAAGATATTACTAGGTTGCCACTAGAATATGTGTAAAATTTTATAACCATAATAACGCCAATTTTTAGTGACGGACATGAGATTTATACCTCCATACTAAATGACATTATAATGGTATGTGCTATTACAAAAGGAAATTGAAATCGATATTTTGATAAGATATGCAGCATGATATGAATGGTACCTAAAGTGATACTATTCTTGCCACAGACTCTTCTATACAGGTGAAGGTCGAAGAGCAAGTTGGTTGGAGCCCTCAAATTGGCTTCTGTCAGCTCTTTCTTTATCTTTTTGTATGAGACTACAATAAGACAAATTAAGACATAGAACTTTGGAAAACTGGTTAATATAATTTTTCTCTAATATGTATGAAGAGCCTAGCCTGTGAGCAAATCAGGTGATTAGTTCTATATCGTCACTTCAAATGATAAAAATAACGAATTGTTTTTCAAATTAATTATTTTTAAGTTTCTTGTTCCGTATAAATCTAAAAATTGAGCATGGTGCTCAATGTTTATCAAAAATGCTAACAGTATTTTTCGTTTTGATAATTCATTTATGCATCTTAATATGAAAAATTATGATATATGCCCTGAAAATGGAAACCCAACAACAACGATAACAGTGACAGGATGTGGGCCGTTCTCCTGTAAAAGTTCGTGTGCGTCGTGTTGTATATGTCATACATATGACATTTCTACTTTATAATGTCAATACTAAGCATGTTGTCTAATTTTGAAAAGCATTGTCTTTGGTATTGACTACTTCTTTCGATTTATGTACTCGTCACATTGATTAATCCATTCATTTCTTTCCAGATTTCTAGCTGAAATCAAAAGCTATAGTTAACGCTAAGCGTAAACTTTTGATTTGAAAGTTTGAAGTTAAATTTGTGGGTCGTTTCAATACATTTATTTTTCTGCTGTAGATCAAGAGTTTGTGTTGGAAGTGATAGAAGTGGGTGGTATATCATCACGAGAGTCTCCACAGCTCCTGTTGAAACATTTCATCATGGTAAGTACAAATTGTGAACTTTGATTGTGATTCAGAGCAGGGATTGGTACGACTCATTTTTGGATAACTTGTCCTAAGACATGAGTTGCACCATGGCACAATCTCCAATACTAAGGAAAAACTGCATATTTTGTTATATGAATTTCTGATGTGCTTTTCATATTCAGTTAAGAAATTAATCTATGTATACATTGTAAGAGTTGAAACATTTTCTGTTGTCCAGAGAGGAAAAGACTCAAAATTTTTGTGATTTTTGTGGCATTTGGTAGTGAGAGGGAGTAGCTTTTTAGTGACATTTCAATGTTACTTTTCTGCCCCAAACAGTTTTGTGTTAATGGGAGTTTTGATTAATTTTACTAAGGGATGAAAAATAAACCATATGAATAATTAGGTGAAATAACCAATCTTTTGTAATAATTATTCTGTTACATGAGTGCTGGGTTAATGATGAGCAATTTATATGCTAAATTAAATAAACATGTATGCATTGCTTCAGGTTGCATATTCTTGTTCATAGAATAAGTTATTTAATTATTTATTCTCATTCTTAATGGTATTGCTGATATATGTTCTTTCTATAATTTTTCATTATGCTCATGAGAATGTGTATATTTTTTTTACAATCATATTGGAAGTTCATACAGATAAATTGTGAGCCTTACCTGTAATTTTTAATGTCCAAAATTAAGGAAAACATTTGATATTTGTAGGGCATTTATTTTCATTATATTTTTTTTCTAGCTTTGTATATAAGCCAAGTTTGAAAGCTGTATAGTGTTACAATTATCAGTTGGACATACCATCAAATTACTAGACTTTCTTTGAACTGATGAAGTCTTAATACATTTTATTTTGGCTCAGTTTTGCAAGTTTAAAGCTTTAATAAATATGTGTAATTATTTAAAAATTTGCACATTTTTTATGCTAGACTTTTTCAAATTAGCTAAATGATATGACCCCATATGGGACACTGATGTTGATGAAGCGCATTAGTAATAATCGTCTTTAGTCATAAATTCTACATATTATGTTCAGTATTGGGTGATATTTCACATGAACAAGTAAAGGTGAGTGACTATTTTGCCATTCAAATATAAGTGCTTCTCCAATAAAAGTATACTCTATGTTTGTCTGAATTGCCTATAATTCTCAAGTGAAATTCTAACTTACTGTGTCACTACATGAAGTAATTAAATTACTTGATTTCCTTTCACTTTGTTAACTAAGGCTTCCATGTTCCTAACTGGAATTTGTCAAAACTGTAGAGCTGAATTGCATTGAAAACAAAACATTTTCATTTGCCTGCGTTGACATTTGCATCAACACTCGTTCTCTAAGGCAAGTGCTATTCAGGTGGTGGTCCATGGACTGGTGCCAGTACGAAGAATCAGTTGCTGGTGTTGTTTCTGGCATGAATTATTATTACTGAGAATAACTGCCAGTCCCTGGTGTACTGGGAAAAAACTGCCAGTAAACCACATCATATAGTATGAGAAGCACTGCTCCAAGGCATGCGTGTAGAAGTAAATTATTTTAGGTATGCCTTCAGAACCTAATGCTCTTATTAAAATTAATAAGATTATTTCATTTTTCTTGGGAGATAATTACTTTTTTGTATACCATGGGAATTAGTATTTTCCAAAGATGCTCAACCCACAGCGTGCACCACGGGGTCTAATTGACCCCATCGTAAGTTCAATACATATGAGGAAGAGACCTCGTGGTACTTGCTGAGGGTTAAATCTCCACTTTGCCACACTAGAACACCTGTTGCTTGAGTCAGCTGTATTATAGGTTAAGAAATTATGTTAGGTCTGTGTCTTCTTATTTATCTCTTCTGTTTTGTATGTGTTGACTTAGTCTTTGGTACCAGCAGAGGACCTGATCTCAATTCACATTTGTCATAGAAGATGCTCTGTTTTTTTTCTGCAGGATGGGCCAACTTTTATGTTCTCTCTCTGACTATTAAAATTAGATCTTAACTGAGTTTTGCTGTTTAGTTTGCTTAATTGTATGGTTAAGCTTTGAAGGACATGAATTTTATCCATATTTTTTTTTGCAAAAGTAAAAGTGGCTAAAAACCATACAAAAGAAATCTTTGCCTAGCTTATATCAGATAAAGATACGTACTGTACTACAACTTAGTGTTGTCATTAGGCTGAGTTCAGGGACCAAGGGCTGGCAGATCAATACTTTCAGTATTATTATTAATTAAATTTAGTTTAAGGGACCAAGGGCTGGCACATAAATACTTCCAGTATTATTATTACTTAAATTTAGTTTAAGGGACCAAGGGCTGGCAGATCAATACTTCCAGTATTATTATTACTTAAATTTAGTTTAAGGGACCAAGGGC
>VCRD01003623.1:36285-51389 GCA_006783055.1 Trinorchestia longiramus
CAGCTTATGCTGATGCATGAGCTGGATGCAGCACATTGCAGCTTATGCTGATGCATGAGCTGGATGCAGCACATTGCAGCTTATGTTGATGCATGAGCTGGATGCAGCACATTACAGCTCAAAGGTCTCCAGCTCAGCCAGTTTCCAAGGCGGGCTTCTGTCTGGACGTTCCCTTGCTCTTCATCTTGATCAGAGTTGTGGCTGCGGTAATTAAACAAGGAATACAATAATACTATTCATATCAAGGTCTGCGTTGTGTTATTGACGTCGAGTTTATCATTAATTAGAAGAATTAGAAGCTCGACTTGTCCGCAGTTTTCATTCAATTTCTTGACTTGTCCGCAGTTTTCATTCAATTTCTTGACTTGTCCGCAGTTTTCATTCAATTTCTTGACTTGTCCGAAGTTTTCATTCAATTTTTTGACTTGTCCGAAGTTTTCATTCAATTTTTTGACTTGCCTGCAGTTTTCATTCAATTTCTTGACTTGCCCGCAGTTTTCATTCAATTTCTTGACTTGCCCGCAGTTTTCATTCAATTTCTTGACTTGCCCGCAGTTTTCATTCAATTTCTTGACTTGTCCGCAGTTTTCATTCAATTTCTTGACTTGCCCGCAGTTTTCAGTAGTACGTCTATTATTTCAAAGTTATGTACATGTGCAGATTTGGGACGTATTTTCTCACCAGCTACGTGCGCTGAACCCTATATTCAACAGCAGCTCACGAATTTGTCAAAGTAGCTTTTTTTTAGAATAAAGTTCCAAGGTTAAAATTGAATAAAATAATGTTGAATAGGTTTTATATACTAATTAGCTCTTCAATTTCAGCAGTTTGTCTTAATTCTGACAAGCTACTAGCGTTCCTGAACGAAAATAACGGAGGTCTTGAGATATGAACGGACTTTTAGGTGACTAAGACAACTTTTTAAATATCTGTAGAGCATTCGTGTTACCTGCATGAGAATGATTTATGACCATATTAACGCTTGTAGTGAATTTGAATAGGTGCCTTAACCTTTGTGTGGTGTTCATATTGTCGTTACTCAGCTTGTGTTTTTGGGTCTGGTGGACCAATTGCATTTTGTGTTTATTAATGCTTCACAATCAAACACTTCTGTATTAAAATACACAACAGTTGTTTACTTCATCCCTATCACAAGCAGTATAAACAGTAAAATGAAAACGGGTCCCACAGATCCGAACACCTCGCACGGGTTAATTGAAGTGCGTACGCAGCTGCAAACTGACCAGTAGCTCGTGCTGCAATATTGCTACTGGGTTACATCACTAGTATTTCCACAATAAATGCACCTGTACCGCTGTTATGACGTTACAACTCCTGGGGAACTATCACCGTTTACGTGTACTTAATGAGGCTTCCGTGGCACAGGTAGGCCTGCGTTAACACGTTGCCTCCGATTGCCTGATTGGTGTAAAACTTCACTTTGTACGCATAGTCACTAGACGGATCTGAAAAAATTACCGAACCTAACCTAAGTGGTACACGTACGTACCACTTCGGAGTCAACGTGTTAATTCAGGCACGTACTGAATCACATTGCCATGATGTCACTGATATATTCATTACTAGTAGACCCACACGTAAAAATTGACGTGTTTTTAGTGAATTTTTTCGTTTGATTTGCCCGTGGACGCGGGCTTTGCGAAGGAGTTTCCACATTGAAGGATGTGCCTTTGGTATCCACAATACAATGCTTACAATACATGTATACCCTACCGAATTTCCTCCTATCTAAATCCTTAAGAGCGTCACAGAGACACGGACCAAGCAAGCAAGCAACAAACTGTGCATTATTAAACTAGGGGCCTGTACTCCGAATATTTGGCCTCTACTCTGCGCAAAGTTTCAACAGCTACGAAGAAATTCAGCTGAAAAATTATGCGAAATAGCTTATGTATGACAATTAAAAGCTGATATACAGTATTTCGACTTTCGAATATATATTCCAGAAACTATATTTGCCATCGTAATTTAGGGATGAAATTTCATGATATCTCATCTTGTTATTCGTAGACGAATTTCGTCTGATCTAAATCCTTAAGAGTGTGACAGAGACACGGACCAAGCAAGCCACAAGTTGGGTATTATTATACTAGTGTACCTAGCTGTCAAAAATGACGGCAGAGATTTTGTGGTATTACCCGTGCCAACAAAATGATGGCAAATACTGTTGGAAACATATTAAATAAAATTATATATAAGAACGCGATGCAATATATTTAGTTCTATATACATATATTTACAAAGAACAAACGTTTTAATTGAATATTTCTTTAATGACAACATTCCTAGTGAAAACTAAGACACTTAGTTTTCTACTGCTGCAATTGACTCTGCAATTCGTGTTATATTCGGGTACAATGTACCTGAATCATAGGGCAATACCCCGCCCAACTCCCTATCCACGATACGGACTCCAGTATATAAGGCTCTGGATCTCTCTAATTTTTTTGAAAGTAACACGAAACATATAAGTAAATAAATATATAAACACACGACGGTCATTCTTAGTATTAGATAAGATAGTGGGATATCCATCGTATAGACACCTGCAGGGAACGGCAACAAAACTCCTTTTTTTTCTAAGGAACTCCTTCTGAAAAAAAGGAAGTTATGTTGCCGCCGCCTGTACAACTCTGCCAGGACAGTACACAAATCCTGGTGTCCAGGTGTGCGGAAAAGAGGTTCACCTCAAGTAAGAGAGGGTGCAGGTAGGGCTGCGGTGTAACGGGCCCGAGTAGCTGGGTCACGTGGTACCGGTCAGCTGCTTTTTGTGAGGCCTCTTGACCCTACACAGGCTCTTTGTTTTTTGCTGGCTGCAGCCTGAACAGCCTATCATGTCATACAACGGTCTCAGTAGACGAACTGGACGAGTAACGAGTGAGTTTGTTTTACTGTAGTTGCTCTGCAAGGTCTATCATGAGTCACAAAACGGTTTCAGTAGACGAATTGTAGAAATAGCGAGTAAGTTTTTTTTACTGTGAAAACTTTCCAAGGCTTATCATGAGTCAGAAAATGGGTCAAGTAATAGAATTTTGGTTGTAACAAGTAATTTTTTTAGTGTGATTGCTCTTCTACAGCCTATAAAGAATTACAAAATGGTTTTGGTATTCAAATTTTTGTTGAACTGAACGAGTTTCATGTGTTTTCATTCTCCGAAAATGATGCACTGGAAAAGACTGTCCTTCAGCGGTTTTTTAAGGACTCCGCGCTCCTCGTTTAGGGACACGTAGGATTCATGATTATCAGTTGAAGGTATGCTGATAGTGTCTGTCCTCGTCAGTGAATTTCAAGCATTTAGCCTCGGCTGTGTTAACCCGAGTTCCCCATCACAGAACCAGCAGCAGTTTGAGTCTGATGTGGGTTTGGTTTTGCTATAAGTAGGTCGTATCTTTTATTCTTACTTCTTTTTCACTCGCTTAGAGAAGCCGATGTTCCGTGCAACCGACCTGCTTCATGAGAGAATTCTCGAATTTTCGCTCCGGTGACTTTCACCCTGTCGTTGTTGGAATACTCGTTGAATGAATGCGGTGGTTAAACTCATTTATAATATTAAAACCCAAGTTTTAGTATTCTATATATTTTTGGTTTCTGTATAATATTATCAAAGTGATAACTATAATTATAACAATTTTCAATTACGTCTATTCTCCAAGTGTGTGGATGTGGCAACATTTAAAAATTTAGTTAGTGTCAATGCAATTACATTCAATTTAGCACTTCATTACTACTACAAAAATGCAATTACATCCAATTTAACACTTCATTACTACTACAGAAATGCAATTACATCCAATTTAACACTTCATTACTACTACAGAAATGCAATTACATCCAATTTAACACTTCATTACTACTACAGAAATGCAATTACATCCAATTTAGCACTTCATTACTACTACAGAAATGCAATTACATCCAATTTAGCACTTCATTACTACTACAGAAATGCAATTACATCCAATTTAGCACTTCATTACTACTACAGAAATGCAATTACATCCAATTTAACACTTCATTACTACTACAGAAATGCAATTACATCCAATTTAGCACTTCATAAGTTGTACAGAAATGCGCATGGAAACTTCGAACGGTGTCATCTCAGTCCTCATTTGTGTTGTCGTTTTACTAACTGAACATTAACAGGAAAAGTGAGTGTAAATTAGTGGGGGTGGAGTGGAGGGTTTACAGCAGGCATTCACGAGGCTGGCATTCATGAGGCTGGCATTCACGAGGCTGGCATTCACGAGGCTGGCATTCACGAGGCTGGCATTCACGAGGCTGGCATTCATGGATTTAGTATGGGTAAAGTTTGCCTTGATTTTTTTAAGAGAAAATACTTGCGGCTAAAAAATGACAACGTTGGAAAAATTCCTCATGAAAATTTGTCGAGTTAGAAAATTGTGAGCTAAACTCGTTTACGTGAGGAGATTTAAAGTAGGGTTGTTTAATGCAACACATTCCGACTTCCTCTTTTTTCCCTTAGTTCTCTCGTGCGTGCCTCATTCCCTTGGTCAAATGCAGGGCTTAACACGTTAAGTGCGATTGCCTAGCCGGTGCAAATCTTTACTTTGTACATACAGTCACTAGAAAGCTTTGAAAAAATTCCAGAACCTAACCTGAGTGACCCACCGGTGGGTCATACCGCAATGAATGTGTTAAGCATGCTTGGACATGAGAAATTAAATGAGAAGGTGAAACCTTGCTTTGATAGATAAACTAATTTATCTACTACTATCATTTCACCAATATCAACACCTTCAGACCTTCTTTCTGGCTCTACCAAAATAACGCAAAAGCTCTTATAAATGGTTAATTGCTTTTACAATTCAGTTCTCAACGACTAACTTGCGAGTTAAAAGAGGAAGACTCAATGACTAGCGTTGAATATATCACTTGAAGAGCTTCACTCAGATAACTAGTATTTCTCTTCATTTTGTTGCGTCTGCATAACGGAGTCCTCAATGACGGTACTGGAACTTTCACTGCCGACGTTGCCACGACGATGTACGTAATATTTTGCGCTTTCCGTATCCTGTTTTCCCTTATGAAGTAGAAGCAAGGCAGCGTGAAGACCTGGCGCAACACTAACGCAGCCCCAATACTGCGTGTGCCAGCGTTCGCTTTCTTCTATTGTTCTGTCGAGTATTACGTGTGTCATACACCGTGTGGTCCTTGTTCTGTTGTGCCTCTTCCGGCACACACGCCTGTTCCTTATTCAAATTAGAATTTTGGTTTTGTTACTTGAAAATCGTTTTCTGCTTTTTTTTCGACACACACGGCGTACACAACTCGTACTGGGGTTTCTTATTCAAATTGGAATTTTGGCTTTGTTACTTGAAAGTAGTTTTGTGCTTTTTCCGACACAAACTATTACTGGGGCTCCTTTTGCAACGCAAACTGATCTCGGGACATGCTTTTTGAATTATAAATGCTTCACTGTAGTCTGAAAATTATTCTGTTGTTTCCTCCGGGATATAGAACTCTCGGAGGCTTGCATTTCTATTTGGAAATATTTTACGAAGTTTGAAAATCATTTGTATTTAAAAATGCCACTTTTCGTACACACTGCAACGCTAATTGCGGTCATCGACGGTGACGCTAACGAGCTTGTGAATTGTGGTGGTTTAGAGCAGTGTTACTGAAATGGTGGTCCGCGGACCGGTGCCGGTACGCGGTATCAGCTGTCGCTATTGTTTTCGTGATAAATTAATATTATTAAGAGATATTACGGTCCCTGACTCTCTTTAAAAAAAATCTCTCGGTTCACCACATGAGATAGTTTGAGAAACACTTGTTTAGAGCATTGCCTTGCATACCCTCTCGTCCTGTTAGACGTGAGTGTGTCATGCTGCACAGTGTGTAAATGGAATGAATTGCAGTTGCAAAACTCATCGCGCTCCTCAACTGTCACTAGCTCCCCATCATGGATTCAGCAATACTGGACTGGTCGTGGGAAGCTGTTGTGCTCCTATTTTGTGTGGTTTTCGAACGACTGTTTAATTACTTCTTTTTTTTACTACACTACGTTTAGGCTTTATTTATGTGAATATTTTGGTACCTCATCCAGTATACTCGGCAGAAAGTTCATTCGTTTGCAAAAAGATATTTTGCCCAGAAAATTGATTCGTTTGCATGAAGATATTTTGCTCAGAAAGTTGATTCTTTCGCAAGAACATATTGTGCTCAGAAAGTTGATTTTGCTCAGAAAGTTCTATTGCGTCTTCACATCTGGAGCAGCTTGTTAAACTATCTCTATGACGTTGAAAACCGCAACTCTGTAACTACTGTACAGCTCTTACAGGCCAGCTTTCCAATGCTCTTCCGGCCCAGGTTTTTGTTGTTGCTGTTCATGTGGTGTTAGTGGATCCTGTTCTCAGACTGGAGATGTTCCACTCCTCTGTGGTGTGTGCAGCGTTCCCTTGTCATTACAACGCTCTTGTTTCTCTACTTCTTCCACTACAGTTCCTTCTCACTGCTGCTGTTCTTCCCACCGAGATTGTGGGTGTGGGATTGTCCGAGATTGTGGGTGTGGGATTGTCCGAGATTGTGGGCGTGGGATTGTCGGAGGTTGTAGGCGTGGGATTGTCCGAGATTGTGGGCTTGGGATTGTCCGAGATTGTGGGCTTGGGATTGTCCGAGATTGTGGGCGTGGGATTGTCGGAGGTTGTGGGCGTGGGTTTGTCCGAGATTGTGGGCGTGGAATTGTTCGAGATTGTGGGCTTGGGATTGTCCGAGATTGTGGGCGTGGGATTGTCGGAGATTGTGGGCGAAGGAACTTGGAAATCATGTATCAGCGCTTTTTATCTGGCTAAATTGCTTTCGCTTGCTGGTGAGCTGTGGGTGCGCCTTACTGTTTTTTTTAGATCCAATTATTAATCGTGCTTTCGTGTTCAATTTGCTCGTGATCAATGAATACCTTTTGTTAGCAGGCTTCAGTGCTCGCAATGTTCTACGTTATAGATTTACGTATGCTCTTATCATAAGAAATTTATTGGGGATGAAGTATTCATATACCACTTTAATTTTTATTGTGAAGGACCACTATACTGAGTGAAAAACTCAATTACTGGATAATGTAGGAATGCCTGCCTTGTTTCATGTCAGTCATAAGCAATGATTGAAGGAAGTGACACGCAGTTGTTGTGTGATGTGACTTGTATAATCTCAACTACAGACCTTTAGTAATTAATGGCTCCGTTCCAGAGGCTGTGTAGAAGAATAACTCTGTGTATTAAGGTACAGGGTGCGGCAACATAACGTCCTTTTTTTAAGGAAGTTCATATAAAAAAAAATAAGTTATGTTGTCACACCCTGCATAAAGTTAGTTGCGCGGGAAGCCCGTTAATAAATAAGAAACGAAAAAATAATAATTCAAAGGCAAAATACAATATTTGCGAAGTCGCCCACAGGAAAATATTTGTTATTCCTACGTGTATTTCTTTTTTGAATAGAAATTTTGTTATTCCTACGTGTATTTCTTTTTTGAATAGAAATTTTGTTATTCCTAGGTGTATTTCTTTTTTTTTTTGAATAAAAATTTGAAAATGTTTCAACTTTTGCTCTTCGGAATAAAATAAAATAGAATCGATTAGAAGACGCAATGTTCATCTGAGGCTACTCAAGCTGCTGTCAGGATTACTTGTAGGGTTTGTTTGCTGGTTCAATTTTGTTGTAAACTGGAATTTATATTTTCTTGTTCCGTTAACAATACCGCGGTTCAGTGAACTGGCCTTCCTTGTCTCAGAGTTTCTCTTTATACGTGGACTTTTGTCTTCAAATTTTCATTTCTTCGAGATGCCATATTTTACGGTCAACTAATGATGAATTTTTTTTAATAAAACTCTTAATTGTTTATTTTCTTCTGTGCAACAAAAGAAACTGTTGATACTCCTTTCAATGATACTCCTTTCAATGATACTCCTTTCAATGATACTCCTATTCAATGATACTCCTTTCAATGATACTCTTATTCAATGATACTCCTATTCAATGATACTCCTTTCAATGATACTCCTATTCAATGATACTCCTATTCAATGATACTCCTATTCAATGATACTCCTATTCAATGATACTCCTATTCAATGATACTCCTATTCAATGATACTCCTATTCAATGATACTCCTATTCAATGATACTCCTATTCAATGATACTCCTATTCAATGATACTCCTATTCAATAATACTCCTATTCAATGATACTCCTATTCAATGATACTCCTATTCAATGATACACCTATTCAATGATACTCCTATTCAATGATACTCCTATTCAATGATACTCCTATTCAATGATACTCCTATTCAATGATACTCCTATTCAATGATACTCCTATTCAATGATACTCCTATTGAATGAGTTGCAATGAAGATTGGGCACACCCAGGTCTCCTGTGTTCCACTAGTTGAAAAAAATTGGCAACTTTCATCTTTTGTTTATTGGAAGCCTCGGACACTCTAAACTTATCAGGAAAAAAAGTAGAGAGTTGGGATCATGCCAGAATATTGGAAGTCATAAGGCATCACAATTGTTCCGTTCCTCGTGCTACACTAGTTATAGAGTACGTTAACGTTTGAAATTTCCTCATATTTTGGCGTTGACATATGTCGTCTATGATGGAAAAATTTCTTCGTTTAATTACCATAATTCTGTTAAGGGGATTCAAAGTTCCGGTTGTTAAAGAACTAGCTGGAAACATTTGCGGTATTTTTCATCCCGATGAGCACGCAACACTGCATTGCACGGCCGCGAATCACGAAAATATCCTAAAAGTAGCGCGCGTATGAGGAAAATTTGGAAACACAAGATACCAAGTGGATTTTAGTGTCAATGGTCATGCGAATGAGATTAAGGAAATTGAGTTGGTTAAACTTGTGACCTACATAACGGGAGAGACGTCTCCGAGCACCGTTGTGTTGCAGCGTCTCACGTCAGTTGCATTTGCGGCCTTGTAGTGAGCTGGACAGCCATGCAAAATGCGCGCAAGAAACTCAAACGCTGGTCGGCCTCGTTGCTGTTCTTGATGCTGCAGAGACAACTACAAAGAATATATACTAACAATACATGAAACTTTAAAAACTAAGACTCATTAGTTTGTGTTGTACTGTTATGTGATTTGTTTTGGCTTGTTGTAAGACCGTCTGAAAAGACGAAAAAAGCTACATGTTATGTTACACATGTTGAGACACAGCAAATAGCCGTAGACGTGAGGGATATTAGTACCAGAATATCAGTTTTAACGTATCTTAGCTGGTGGCTTTTTGAGAGCTGTCTTGTTTTCACATTCGCTCTCATGACTAGTCATGTGAGTGGCAGTTATTGTTACTTGACTGTGCGTTATTTCTTCCTATGCTCTTCTTTACAAAAGACTGTAGCGTTGTAGCTGGTATCTCTCTATTAAATGTCCCTGTAAACCTGTGTTCTACGGCGACACAAGTGTATGTGTTCTACGGGAACACAAGTGTGTGTGTGTTCTACGGGAACACAAGTGTGTGTGTTCTACGGGAACACAAGTGTGTGTGTGTTCTACGGCGACACAAGTGTGTGTGTTCTACGGCGACACAAGTGTGTGTGTTCTACGGGGACACAAGTGTGTGTGTTCTACGGGAACACAAATGTGTGTTCTACGGCCACACAAATGTAAAGATTAGTGGCTGGTGCGTTTGTGTTCAAGAAAGAAGCAACAATTTGTGTGATCATGTGTTTTTATAGCATCTGCATTATGTGCTGGATGGAGCATCAGTATCTGTGTATCCCAAGTGCCTGTCATGGCCGACGATAAATTTTCCTTGATGTTGGTTATGTTTTCAGTTTTTATGACATAATTATGACAAATTCTTTATGCATCCGTCACTCTTCATATCTGCTTCGGTGATTGAGTTTCAGCGGAACCAGAAATTTTCAAAATCAGCGGTGTTTGTGGTCATAATTTATATATATATTTTTAAGCTGATTTTTATCGCATTGCCAAGTGATGTCATCGCCCATATCCGTGCCGCTCCTATGTAGGACAGTTAATACTTGAGTTCTTGTCCTTTTGAAGGGGTCAGTTGTATCGAGTGGCTGTCGTACTTGACGAGTCTTAGTCTCATCGTCGAGTCGTCACGTTCCTTTATTTATTCATGTTTTTATTCACGTATTCACTTGTTCTAATATATTCGTTCTCCCTGTTGCCTTACATTTAGTCGAAGGCGCTGGCTGTTTCTCGGGAATGGGCTAAAAAAGTGAACTCTGTAGCACATTAATAATGAACACGCAACTGCTATTGACGGTTGCAGAGGTAATTCACCTGCATACTCCAACATGTGTGGCCACTTCAACAACATAACTTATTGGAGGGTCTGTTGGACGCACCTCTAACTCGAATATCATGGTCACGACTTTCCCTGGCAAGATCAACTTATATTCAAGAGACAATCATCAGTGGAGGCGGCGCTATTACAGGCACACTGTAAGCTTTCACATCGAAGAAAAACTTACTCCCACAGTCGTGAAGTAAGGAAAAGTGTGGGCTAGCTCGTCCATACGCCGCCGGCAGCGCTGTGGTTACTGCACTGCTCAAGCGCCGCTGTCACGCAGCGAAACTTGTGTAGTGGACGGCATTGTTGTGTAGACCTGCCTTCTTTACGTAGTCTACCCTGCTCTTCTTTACGTGGTCTACCCTGCTCTTCTTTACGTAGTCTACCCTGCTCTTCTTTACGTGGTCTACCCTGCTTTTCTTTACCTGGTCTATCCTGCTCTTCTTTGCCTGGTGTACCCTGCTCTTGTTTGCCTGGTGTGCTCTGCTCTTGTTTGCCTGGTGTACCCTGCTCTTGTTTGCCTGGTGTACCCTGCTCTTGTTTGCTTGGTCTACCCTGCTCTTGTTTGCCTGGTGTATCCTGCTCTTGTTTGCCTGGTGTATCCTGCTCTTGTTTGCCTGGTGTATCCTGCTCTTGTTTGCCTGGTCTACCCTGCTCTTGTTTGCCTGGTCTACCCTGCTCTTGTTTGCCTGGTCTACCCTGCTCTTCTTTACCTGGTGTATCCTGCTCTTTCTTGTTCTCGGCGTCATATCTCCGAGTGTAGGGTGCTCTACCTCAACTAGTGCTGTGTATTCCGCTCTATAATATTACAGTTTGTTGCTTGCTCGGTCTGTCTCTCTGTGACGCTCTTAAGGATTGTAAGCATTGTATTGTGGATACCAAAGGCACATCCTTCAATGTGGAAATTCCTTCACAAAGCCCGCGTCCACTGGCAAATCAAACGAAAAAATTCAGTAAAAGACACGTAAATTTACACGTGGGGGTCTGCTAGTTTTTACATAATCAGTAGTGCCTCTAGTATATGAAGTATAGTCGCAAAAATCGTCCAGACTGGTGATCAATGTAAAAATGGCGAAATTTCGATATCCATTTGAACTTTTCCACTATCGATTGGCCTCTTACTCTTTCTTCCTGCTGACGAGGACGAACCGATGTATCATTACTGTCACTGCTCCACACTCCCCCTGTGCTGCAACTCCCCTCATCCACCTCATGGCCTCCCCCTGCGCTGCAACTCCCCCACAGCTCCCCTCATCCACCTTGTAAGACTTATCCTCGTGCATCCTTGTGATATTCTGTAGCCTTTCCATACCTTGCTTGTCAATGGCTGGTCCGGTTCACACGCTCGTTTTCTGAACGTTAATACGTCAATAGTGGTGGGCTGGTCCGACTGGCGCTCATTTAATATACTGGAGACGTAATGTATTGATGTAATGACCTGGAACCGCGTAATGTGTTCATATAATGAAAGCATGATGAATATTCACCTCGCTCCTCCGTACTCCGCTGGTGTCACCAGACCGCCTACTGCTCAAGGATATGTAGAATATTTTTCCCTTGACTGTGTTTGTTTATTGTTGGTGTGGTCGAGCTGTCAGGTGGTGGAGCTGATTCAGGTGGAACCGGACTAACTTTCCCAACTCAGTTTGTCGTAGCGGGATTTTGTGGTGTTTGTCATGGTGGGATTTTGTGGCGTGTGTCGTGGTGGGATTTTGTGGCGTGTGTCATGGCGGGATTTTGTGGCGTTTGTCATGGCGGGATTTTGTGGCGTGTGTCGTGGCGGGATTTTGTGGCGTGTGTCATGGTGGGATTTTATGCATAATCTGTTAATACTTGGAAATGCTGAAGCGAAAAAATACGCCCATGAAATGAAGTATTTTACTCTATGACTGCTCTCTTGCATGTCCGTTCTTCATTTCTAATTTATTTTAAACGCGGTTGCTTCATCATGGCTGAATTATTCAATTTCTTTCCCTGCCGTGCAAGATTTTTGTAAATTAGTTTCTTGATTTTTCAGTTCTCTTCGAAGTTCGTCAACTTGCTTTCATTAACAAATATATTGAGTCGTATTGTTCAACGTATTTTAAGTGCTCAGAGTTCTTGAAGTCGGCAAATGTCTCTCCTCGTCAACGTAACTGTCAGAAGCTTGATACCTACATACAATGTGAACCCACCACATATTCGATAACGCTTCTTAACCTGTTCGTGGTTTTCCACGTCAACTGACGTGACTTTTTTTTTACTTCAGCTTGGTGATATGCTCGTCATTCTGATAAAAGAAAGAATGATACGTTTAGTTCATATCAAACTAGTCAGAGTTTCTTAATATTCTTGTTTCTTAGGTGTTTTTTTGGTTGTTTGGGGAAAGAGAAACATTTTTTCTATTTTTCGTATCTACTCGAGGTACATTACGTGTATATTAATGTGACCACGAACAGGTTAACTCTATAAGGACTACGGTTCTTACTAAAGTATGTTACAAATAAATCTCTTTTCCTATATTGTGATGGCTTCGTTCTAACGTTGAGTGAAATTACAAAACAAACCAGTTAAATTGGGTGATAATTTACGTAACATTTCGTTGTCAGAATATACAGGGTGTCCATGAAGTTTCTTTACCATTTCAAAAATTTGTTACAAATGCAATTGATATTTTTTCATATTTGCTCTATTGTATTCAGTGTTTATGAAAGTTTTTAACCACATTTTGCATTTGTGTGCTTCAGGGATCCTGTTTGTGAAAGAGGTGCTGTTGAGACTCTATGAGAGATTTATATAAGAGACTTTATGGACACCCTGTACTTGGATATGTACAGGGTTAACTTCGCTTGCAGTGAACACGACGGTTTGCGGCGGTACTGAGAATTGCTGTCAGTATCCAGAGGGTCCTGAGAATGTTTAATGGTTGCAGTGTTCGTTGTCAAGTTTATCTCCCTTATTTCTGGCCTTGATTTAAGTGAAAGAGGCCTCACATGACGACCAGCACCACTGGTCATACTGCGCCATTCTGTTCATTTTCACCGCATGGAGATGCTTATGCCTCCATTGAATTGGATAAACGGAGGTCGTCGGGCTGTTGTTACCGTTTAACTATGAATTGAAGGGTGGACAGCACTAGTGGACTACTTGCATTTTTTCCCATGGTAAATATAATATATTTTCCACGGGAAAAAATGCAAGTAGTCCACTCCCGTGCTGTCGCTAACACAGCGCTGACAGAGGCGATTACGATCCAGTAGTTTACTATATGAAGGGTGGACAGCACTAGTGGACTACTTGCATTTTTTCCCGTGGGAAAAAATGCAAGTAGTCCACTAGTGCTGTCCACCCTTCAATTACTAACCTCTGAAACACGCTAAAAAATACAAAACAGCCGTAGATTTTATTCGTTTCTTCCGAAATCCATTAACCCTTTCAGTACCAGCAGTACATATCTGTCCCACCCTATTTGGGGGGTGAGGGGGTCGGAGGGTCACCAAAAATTTTTTGATAACTAATGTGAACCCATAGACCAAGAATATATGCGTGGCTGTTCTGTAAATCTTCCCAATTAATTTGGTACTGAAAGGGTTAAGTGATGTCCGTTGAACAAAGGTGTGAGTGCGTTGCAAATATTGAAGCACTATGTAAATCAGGGGAATGAAACTAAATAGAAAAATGAAAATCCGCTTACAGCTCAGATGGTGATCACTGGGTGACGTGCTGGAGTTTATATTGAGTGTCTCTACTTCTTTTCTTCACGTGATCATTTCAGCTGTGAATAATGTAAAACTCGTTGATTAAAGGGAATCATTTATAAATCTTAATTTTTTAATTGAAAGTAATCATTTATGAGATTCACCTTCATGCGATTTAGACAAAGTTAAGATTTTTAAATTGAACTTTTTAGTTATCATTTGTGGTAAGATGCTTGTTGGAAAGTTGTCAGTCTTAGAATAAAAACCAAATATTTCAAACTTAACTGAAACTCGCTTATCTCTGAGAGCTCACATGACTGAAAAAATTAGATGCTTTGCTACAAATACATATAAAATACAGACAGATAAAATATATATAAAATACAGACAGACGGCATGGGACTTCGGTAAGACGGCATGGGACTTCGGTATTGAACCAAGAATGGGCCAAACGGCTCGTTCCTATTGCCTTATTCTATTCTACATTCTGCAAATATGAGGTATTCTAAGAAAAACAAGCTGGATTTTGGTTTGAGCTTCCACCATTGAAATCATTCAGAGGAACAAAAAATCATCAATAACATGTGAAAAAAGTTACGGATGAATGAAGTTTTGAAGAGCGTGAGAGCTAAGAAGACATGCGTGAAGAACTTACTAAGTCAATGCTTTCAGTAGGCCATAAATGCGTGTGTAAACGTGATAAATTATATGGTCTTGCACTGCTGAACAGGTCATTTCTCATGTTCTAGCAAGTCATTTTTCTTGTTGAACATTCCTGACGATAGCAGGTTGTAGTTGCTTGCAGTAATTGTGCTCTTATTTCAGGCAGTGAGCGGTTGATAAATTGCCCTCCTATTTAATGTAGTGACTGGTTTAATGAATTGCCCTCCTATTCAAGGCAGTAACTGGTTGATGAATTGCCCTCCTATTTAATGTAGTAACTGGTTGATGAATTGCCCTCCTATTTAATGTAGTGACTGGTTTAATGAATTACCCTCCTATTCAAGGCAGTAACTGGTTGATGAATTGCCCTCCTATTCAAGGCAGTGACCGGTTTAATGAATTACCCTCTTATTCAAGGCAGTAACTGGTTGATGAATTGC
>VCRD01003624.1:0-43441 GCA_006783055.1 Trinorchestia longiramus
TCAAGATTTTTTCTGGAGATCTCAAGATTTTTAAGTTCGGGTCAAGTTCGGTGTTGAGATCGGTGTCGAGATTTTCCCGCCGGTGTAGCATGAACCAAACTTTACAAACCATAAAAAATATGGTATTTGAACTTCAAAAAGCCATGTACCAACTTTTGTATTTATGGTGAAACTTCAATCAACATCTGAATTTCAGCCTTCTTGCTTACTGGGAAATTACATGTATGCTAGTTTTAATACTCTTAGTTACCTGTATCTTAGTAATATTGCAGGATCAAGAAAATTACTCTCGTGCTTGAATATTTAGGTCTTGCCATACTTAAGCGACCTTTAGCATGAGGCTTCTTATTGTCTGTTCAACAATTGTGCTCATAAGTTTTTATTTATTATGTGAGCCAAATAATTATTTCCCTCTCTAGATTTAACTTATTTTAAATCAAACATTAAAAATCAAGTACCTTTGCTCAGTAGATTGAATTAAATTAATTGAGACTCACCATTTTGTCTAGAGGATTTGCATGTACACTGAATGCAACTTTTGCTCAGTAGAGTTTCAGGTCTCTTAAAATTTTTGCGATAAGTCTGCCTTACTGCTGGACTTCATTTTGATTCACCCTGCCATTGTTTGAGTTTGCTGCAGGTGATGCTTGTGCTTGTTTCTGTTTGTGAAAATGTGAAAATTTAGCCCAAACTTCTCTTCTAGACACCTGGCGATCTTGCTCTTGATCTTCATTCATACAAGCTTCATCCGTCTTCTTTGCAGGAACAACCTTTCTGCGAAGAAAGCCACTTTAGTTCCTCTTGTTCTTAGACCTTTTTGGCTCTATTAGACTTATTTGAGCCCAGGAGATCTTCCTCCATTACTTACCCTGTCGGATCCCTTATATTTATTTGAGGCCAGGTATTAATTCCTGAATTGCTTTATATTTTAACTCTCATACCTACGAACTCTCTTCTACTCGTGGGCAACGAAAAGTGTCTTCTCTTCACCTGCTGCCCTACGGACCAATAAAGAAACAAAAGCCGAGTCCCCGTGTTGTCAATGAATTCCCCAACTAGAGGTGCACAAGATAACCCCATAACCTTACCTTCTGATAAACGTTACATTCAGTTTAGGGTGCAACAAAATAACTCACTCCTTTCAGAGATTCCCTCCTTCTCAAACCTAACCATGGAAAACTTAACAAACTAGCAACGATCCAGCACCTCACACTTTAACTCCTGAACAAGGACTACTATTAGTCCTTGCTCCTGAACTACCATATCCTATAGTCTCACTTTCACATTGTAGCATCTCTGTACTTAATTAAACTACCTCACTTTTATACGTCCCCACTCCTATACGTCCCCACTCCTATACGTCCCCACTCCTATACATCTCCACTCCTCCTCTCTCATATTTTAACACAGCTACACTCACTCATTTAAACTCTTATACGCATACACCTTATACTTTTATGGCGACACGTCTATGCACCACACTTCCACAGCTAAAACCACACATATTTCTACATTTGCATCTCCCAAGCTCTCCTAATTTTCTACTCTTCCTCACTTTTACACTCGTCTTCCATACCTCTTCATTCCACATTTCACACTTCTGCACCCATTTACCTTTCCTTTACTCCATTGCATTCCACTAGTACCTCCATCACCACACTCCTGCACTTCTTACGCGTCCTTATTCTAACTCCCACTATCCTAACAACGTTACTCCTCCTGAAACACATCCATGCTGTCACTCTTTACTTCCAAACCTTGAGCCGCATTTCAGATTACTTACCTCATTCCTAACCGCTCTCATCAAAATTACATTCATTTCATTGCATTAGACTCTTCACAAGTTGTAAATAATTTTCTTATTCACAATCCATTAGCACTTGCAGCTCTAAAGTGATGACAACATGGGGGACTCACTAACAATGTCTTTTGATCTTCAATTATAACCTCAGCCCTAAAATTTCAAAAATAACAGTCGAAATTTTTACCCATGTAGGTTTTAAATTAAGGTATGGCGGATGATGTCGGCGATACTGACATTGTCTGCCTAGAAATACAAATAAGTTCATTAGGCAATCATTACTTAATGAGATCTCTCTGTAGCACTATTTTCCAATCGATTGAAAACCTTTAAAATGTAGGTAGAGGCACATCAAGCTCGAAATTGGTAGCAGCGCAATATATTTTGGATCATTTTCATGCGCCTTTAATTAAGGTTTATTTCCCCTTTACTAATGCTCTCAATTGAATCTTTGAAGTATTGCTCTCTCGTGACACTACACAAGCCATGATATAATGTCTTCATAATGTGCTTCAATATCCTTTACGCAAAAAGGACTGAAGTGGTCGCTTAAAGTCTTGTATGTACATAAAAACGTAACTCAATTCAAAATCCGTGATATTCACAACGAGACGAATTTAGTAAAATGCATCTATGGTACTCCCTCAGCGTTAGGAGACAACTCTTATTGATTCAGAGTACTACTTATATACGCATTTCAATTCCCTGGTAGGCATTTTCCTTATCATTTTATGACGTTTGGTCACCGAAAATGTTCTGTTTCTCAAATTAAAAAATTTATCAATACTGAGAGTAAATTTGCCGCTTTACACAACTTAACCCCAATACCCAAAGGAAATTTAGCGTAATTACAAAACGTAATCACAATACTGAGGGTAAATCGATCGTAATTACAGAACACAACCATTTGGTTTTCAAGCGAAGGTGTCTTCTGGCAATAGGTAAAGTTTTTCACCATTACCCTAAGAAAAATATTCGTAGTAACTGCGAAGGTACACGTAGGAGCGCGTAGAGGGTAATGAAAGTCTAGCAAAACAGTGAAATAAATTATTTTTTAGAGAGCAAAGTCAGAAATGAACGAAGTATCAGATGTCATGTGCGTCAAGCGATAAGGACATTGCGTTGTCGATGACAAGACGGCGCTTGCTGAGTCGTTAGTGATGGCTCACAACAGCTATGCAAACACAACTGAATCTTCCCGTTTCATAACTGACAACAATACTGTATGTTAGAGCTGGTGAACATTGCGGTTCAAAGAGAAACTTTTATGTATAGAAGAAAGTGATAAAAAGCCGACATGTAAATCGTTTCTATATACGCAGTACAGTTAAAAAAGATGTTTCACCAGTTTAAAAACTATGATGATTTATGTATTTCAGAGAAAGTTGTAGTTGTTTAATAAAAATAGTTTATTTATTAAACATTGCAAACATTGGCTTTTAAAATAATGATCATTTTTCGACATAATACAACTTTACGTTTATACAGAATTAGCTTCTTGTGGATGGAAAATGATTATTTGATGTTAATGCTAATTAATTAATGGAAAGTTGCTATCAAACCTAACGCTAGGAAATTATTATTATGCACTAGAAAATGCTTATCGTATCATAACTGATAATGTCGTACTATAAGAAATATTTTTCATTGGCTGAGAATTGGTAGGCAACCAGTCATCTGAAGTCTCTTTCACCTTACACAATACTGAAACGCTTTTTCTCGACGTATTTAGAAGTATTAGGAGGAAGTGCGAATTTCCAAAGCTCAAGTTCTTATAATTAAAACCTAAGTCTTTGAGAGATAACCTACAATAATAGGGAAGCTGAATAGCACGTGAAAATTATCAAAATAAAATAAGAATAATAATATTGATGAAAAAACTCATAATATGAGATTGAATAACTTTAAGCATGATTTCTAACCTCATAACCTAGTAGATTTTTCAGTGAACAATGGTCATATGATGTGGCCGAGAGTAATTCGGACCCAAGAATTAAATAAGTTCAATGAATGATTTTTAGTGGACATAGTAGCACAAAGTCGTACAGAGTCATAGTAATTGAGTTAAATTTATAGTAATTGTTAAGCAGTTTTACGAGTGAAATGCTGGTGTGCATGAAACCAATACAGTATAATACACACGAAAGCAAGGTGAAATTGGAAGCCTAGAATAATAAAGTAAATTATTATTAAATAAACTCGCAGTGTATTTATTCACTTGTCATTTCCTGTACTCTCTAATTTAGATGGAAATGAAAAAAAACAAGCGTACGATAAATTAATCATCGCACTTCCAAGACATAAAAAAACGCACAAACACACAATAAAAATCAAATACATTCAAAAAATATCAACGACTGATGACAAATTATTGTGATTTTTTATGACATCGGTCCATAAGTTTAAAATGACTTATATGGGACTTGCTTCTACTACAACGTAATGCAGGTGTGTAGGGCATCTACGCTCTCTAACGGGTCGTGTGACAGTGTCAAAAATATTCCTTTCTGTTCACATCATAATCTCTATTTCTATACGATATTGACATCTACCTACGTTGTAATCGCAGTTTATATGAGATATTCACTTCTACCTGCGTCATAATAGCAATTTCTTCAAGATAATCACATCTACCTACACAATAATCGCAGTTCCTATAAGATAACTTCTACTTACATCATAATCGCAGTTCCCATAAGATAATAACTTTTACCTACATCATAATCGCAGTTCTTATACGATTATAACTTCTACCTACGTCAGAATGGCAGTTTTTTTAAGAAAAATGTTACTACCTACGTCATAATGACAGTTCCTTTAAGATATGTAATTACTTCTACCTACGTCATAATCGCAGTTTCTTTAAGACAATTACTTCTACCTGCGTCATAATTGCAGTTTCTTTAAGACAATTACTTCTACCTGCGTCATAATCGCAGTTTCTTTAAGATAATTACCTCTACATGCATAAAAATTGCATTTTCTATTGCAGAGAAAAATACCATCAATATGGAATACCGTCAAACAGGCCTGCTCATGGCTGTTACACATCACCTATGTTTTTTGCTCGTGGAACATAATACTTGAAGGCAGTCTATGCGTACAACTAAGATATGTGATATATATTACTTCTCTGAAAAAACGAGATCTACTTTCTGTCTTACTTCTAAGAATACAAAACTTAATATTGAAATTAGGTGCATGTAAAAATTCCACCATTCCGAGTTGACCTATACAGCTACCAAAGTGAGTGACAACATCACATACACTCGTACGTTCGACTAGCAAGGAAACTTACAGAAACACTCACAATTAGAGAATCTGGTAGCTGGAACTTATTCTAGGGCATTAAATCTTTAGTGACATTAGTGGCTTAAACCTCAGTCATGGTCTGCTCGAGCAGTAGCTGCTCTGTTCGTGTTGGTGAGACATTCTGGCTGCATGAACACAAGGTGAACACAAGGTAGTCTTTCTCAGTCGCTCTCTTATCTGGATGGAAATATTTTCACATTGTTCTTAAGGTGTATTTCAATTTTAATGTTAAATTGAGCTGTTCTTCGAGAGATGAGATGACGAAGTTGGTATTTTTCTGTTCCAAATGCTCAAACTCTCTTTTGTTCATCCACTGCAGCTGCACTTCGTAACGATTTCACTCACTATCACTGTAACTCTGTAACGATTCCATTCTTTGTAGCAGCGTTCTGTGACGATTTCATCCACTGCAGCTGCCCTCGATGTCTGTTTCATCCACTGCAGCTGCCCTCTGTGACGATTTCATCCACTGCAGCTGCCCTCTGTGACGATTTCACCCACTGCAGCTGCCCTCTGTGACGATTTCATCCACTGCAGCTGCCCTCTGTGACGATTTCATCCACTGCAGTTGCCCTCGATGTCTGTTTCATCCACTGCAGCTGCCCTCTATGTCTGTTTCATCTACTGCAGCTGCCCTCTGTGACGATTTCATCCACTGCAGCTGCCCTCCGTGACGATTTCATCCACTGCAGCTGCCTTCTATGTTTCATCCACTGCACCTGCCCTTTTTGACGATTCCATCCACTGCAGCTGCCCTTTGTAACGATTTCATCCACTGCAGCTGCCCTCTGTCTGTTTCATCCACTACAGCTGCCCTTTGTGACGATTTCATCCACTGCAGCTGCACTCTGTTACAATCATATCAGGCAGATGCTGGAGCTTGACCGTGTTGGGCGATGACATCCACATGACACTAAGGGGCGCGGTGCTGTGGGCGGAGCAACACGGGGCAACCGCAGCCCGCACCGCCGGACTCAGCTCGTCCGTGAGCAAGATGCGCTGTCATACAAGAAATTTCCGTATGAATTACTTATATAAATAAATTGAATTAGAAATGAAGAAAGTTGAAGTTAAACTAGGATGAAAAGTGCCCGTAGGAGCTTTTGCTGAATATATGCTCCAGATGAGTATAGAAATAATGCCTGATTCTGAATTGGCGGCATGACCGTGTTACAAATGCACGAAATTGTTATATTTTATATATATTGTGCATTTGCACATATACATATGTATGTATACATATAGTGTTGCCACTCTCCGTGAAAGTATCAGGATGCATCTGCTGTCAGGATTAAAATACCAAAGTATGCCATATATTTCATATACATTTCCTCGTGTTCGAGCAAGTATTTGTTATTTTGTTTTTGTAGCTACGTATTACTGTATTTCCTGTACACGGTATACACATACACACCTGTACTTTAATGGGCTATATTACGTCTTTTTAAAACCCTTAGTAACCGTAAACATATATTAAAATTTGCATATTTCGCATCTACCTTACTACAGGGTGTCTCAAAAAAATGTACTCACCCTTTAACCGTTGCTAACATGCTGTCTTCTTTGTGTTGCAGGTGTGAGGTTCGAACCTTTGCGAACAAGATTAAATGATTAAAGAATCATGTTCGCAAAAGTTCGAACCTCACACCTGCAACACAAAGAAGACAGCATGTTAGCAACGATTAAAGGGTGAGTACATTTTTTTGAGACACCCTGTATAATAGACCACCACAGAGCAAAGAGCTCACCTGGAGGAGGCTGGAGTACGAGTTTCCTCCCCCGAGGGCGTCGGCCAGTGACGGTTGGGCACAAGAGCCTCTGCAGAAGTACATCGTGAAGCCCGAGGGTTGGATGATCCAGTCATCCCAACCTAAGTCCGAGAAATTCACATGGAAGCTGTCCCTGCAACAGCCACGTGTGGATGCCGCACAGTCTTGCACCGAACGGCGGGTTCGCGACTGAAAACAGCAGGAGCAAACAATGGGTAATTGCACTCAATGATTATTTTTTTGTCATGGCTCAACTTTAATATGAAGTGGCGACATATTAACGATAGGATGATGAAATATTGGGTATTACCTTAAGGGGCGTCCTATTGTTTCGCGTTGTAAGTTCATTTTGGGAGATAAGTCAGAGAGTAATTTCTGGGGAGTGATTTCTGTTAGATCATTTGATCGATATGATTAGGATTTTGAAAACAGCTATGGTAAGAAGATATCAATGTGTCAATAATTGTAGTATACTCCAATGCTGTTCATGTAGTACCGTCATAAAAATCCTCAAAATCAGGTTGTAATAAGTGATATAACTTGCCATGCTTATTGTTTGCAACCAAAAGGAGTTGATTTTTTCAAAAAAGATTTCAGATAATTCAAAATGGAATCGGAGTGATTAAAATAAAAATATTTCAGACTTGGAAACACGAGTGTATAATATCTCAAATTCTATCAATTTCTTTTTTGGGATTGATGCTCATTGACGTCGAACACTGAGATATAACTTCATGAATCAACTAATTTACTGTACACAGATTCGAGTAACATGAGTGAGATGCTTGCCAGGGTTGAACACCGGAGAAAATAATTGAGTTTGAGCTCCGCAGTTCAGTTTATAAGAAAATATTTTCTTGTGTGAGAGACTCACCAAATCATAATATGACTCGAACTGGTATAGATGGCATGGTATAAATCAAGACATTGGATTTGGATATTTAGGCCCAACTTTTTTCGTACAGAACTTATTATCGTTTAGTATCTTCAAGAACTTCATGTATTTAAGTGGGTGAACTGTTTTAATAATCCTACAACATAATTTAAAATTAATTATATGACAAGAGATTGTTTTACAAATCTATAAAGACTTGAGAGCTTGCTTGCTAAAGTACATCATCAAGAAAACATTTTCAATTTTGATATTTTCGTTTATTTTAATAACTTAACGAGGTATTGTGTCATTTAAGAGTACGGTTAGTAATAAAGCACACCTTGGCTGGAGCTTCGTTGGTAATTTGGACGGAAATGAAGGGCATGTGAGCCGAGTTCTTTACCGTCGGTCGTTGGTGTCCGCAGTGTCTGCAAAATATCTCCAGCACCAACTCATTGTCTTCCGGAGCATCCAGCGTAGAACTTGCTTTTTGTTCCAAAGTTTGTTCTTCAGAGTTCAAAATTTTATTTTTCCATTTTGAGTGATTTTCAGATGATTTCTTCATACTTTTTACATATGGGGACACTTTCCTTTGCGATAAAGGTAGAAGTGGTGATGAAAAATTGATGGAAACCCAACCGTTGTCAGGCCTCATGACGCGACGATCTGCGAGGGGTGAACGAACCTCCGACGATGAAGTGTGATGTCGACGATGATGGTTATGACGATGATGACGAACAGTTGATGGTGAAACCTGAAAGTTGACAGTATGAGATATTTTGAATAGATATTAAATATAGCCGCTATCAATATCATTACACTTTTTCACACCGTATTTTAATCTTACAGTTGCGTAGATCTTAGTCTGCGGAATAACTTTATTCGAAAGTCAAGTTACACGTAGATAGATGGTTAATGATTAAAGTCATATTTTTTCAATAAAACTTGCTAAACGCTTATTTGGCTCTATTGTGTCGCAAATGTGAGAAAAGAAAATGTATAGAATCAGAGTTAAGTCACACAATTGTACAAAAATTATCAGTAAAAGTTGACCGCTATTTAAATACAATACAAAAAACTCAAATTAATCTCCCTTACCAATGACATAACGTGGTTACAACTTATACAAAATGTTTACCTTGGTAACAGAAACCAAATGTCGGTGACGTGCACGATTGTTTGAGCTCTCCGGCACCCAAAAGAATAAGGAGCTTCGAGACACAGTGGACGTTGGTGTGTCGGAAGGCAGTGTGAAGCGAAAGCAAACAGCATTGTGAGGACTGCTCGGAGGGCACGGAACTCCTGAAGAAGGCGAGGCAATAAGGTCAGTGACAGAGGCTCAAATTTAGAATTTCTACTTATTGATTTATGCTTACTCTCTGGGACTTACGTAGCAACCTAATAATGAACCAAATGGCTCGTTTCTATTGTCATATTCTACAGTCACTGGATAGTTCCCGCGGAAATTCCACGGTATAGCTTTGACTAATTTAAAAGTATCATAGAAACAAATGCATTAAATATTTACGACGAATTATTGTGTTTTAATTTAATGAATTTTATGAATGTATACAAAACTTCCTTTCTGTATTTTATCTATTGGTAACGCGGCCTTGATAGTACTCGTGGAAATTTCACGGTTTAAAAGTGATAAAAATAAGGATCTATGAAATAAAAACCATTTTTCAATTTACCCGTGCTACTATCAGAACCTAAATATTTTTCATGATTCTGTACAGAACTTCCGCTATGTATCTTATTTACCGACAACATGACCGTGTAGGAGAAGAAGGAGAATAATGAGAAAAATAGCATATATTAAAGTCATCGAGCAGCTTTGGTATCCACAATACAATGCTTATGATACATGTATACCCATTCTGATTTCGGTTTAATAATTTATCTTGACTTATAGATAGAAAGTAATGGAACGGACACATACAGAGAGAGAGAGAGAGAGAGATGGAGATACAATCTATTATACAGGGTGGCCCATAAGTAAGGTACCTTTTTAAAACTATTATAGCTATAAAACTACAAATGGTAAAGAGATTTGGTTGATTCAGAATGAATGAGGAGATTTTAAAGTTTTCTACCAGCGTATCAAGTCTACCGACAATCACAACATATTGCCCAAAAAATTCGTAAAATCCACCCTCCAAAATGAATCGCTACGCTGTGGAACAACGAACAAAAAATAGTGGAACTTTACTTCTGATGTAATTGTTCGATTACTTCAGTTCAAAGGAATTACAAAAATATTGATGGTATTGAAAGAAGTCCTTCGAAAAAGTGCATAAAAATCTGGTATTGAAATTTAGAGAAATTGGGACAACAGCAAACAGACAACGTTGTGGCATGGCCACAGACCATACGAACTGGTGCTTCAATTCAGCTTGTTGCAACGAGTGTTGCTGATCGGCCAAAAACGTCAACTAGGAGACGTTCAATTTAACTGAGAATATCATGTACCTCACTGCAACGTATTTTTGTAAAAGATCTAAAGTATTGTCCATATAAAATTCAATTAACTCAAGAAGTCCATCCTACGGACTACCAACCGCGATTAGATTTTGCGAATAGATTTCTGCAGCTTGCAGAAAATGAAAACTTTGTAAAAAATTTAATAATGACTGATGAGGCACATTTTCCCCTCAATGGTTTTTTTAATCAGCAAAAGTGCAGATTCTGGGTTTCAGAAAATCCAAAAGAAATTCATGAACGTCCACTTCACTCAGCGAAAGTAACAGTATGGTGTGGCATCACGTCTTCGAGGATCATTGGACCATATTTTTAAGATGCTAATGGTGATGCAATTTGTGTTAATGGAAACCTGCATAGACAGATAATTCAAGAATATTTGATACCTAAAATTAGAGATAATAACCCAGAGATTACCTTTTTCCAACAAGATGGAGCTACAGCGCACACAGCGAAAGAAACAATGCAAATGTTAAAAGCAATTTTTCCAAACAGAATAATTTCTCGTGTTGGTAATATACCGTGGCCGCCTTGATCTCCAGATCTAAGTGCTCCTGATTTCTTCCTCTGGGGATGCTTAAAGGAAAATTTTTACATTGAAATGCCTAATATTTTACAGCAATTGAAACTAAACATCATTCAAGAGATGAACAACATTTCACCAGAGACATTAAGGAAAGTAATGAACAGCACCCTTGAAAGAGCATGCCATTGTTTGACTAATAATAAAGGTCATTTAAAATATATTGTATTGCATAGTTAAACGTACTTTATTGTTTCATTTATAAATTTGTATTAAACTTTGAAATTTTTTCTTTCATTCTGAATTAACCAAATCTCTTTACCATTTTTAGTTTTATAGCTATAATAAATTTTAAAAGGCACCTTACTTATTGGCCACCTTGCATATGTAAGATGAAATGGTGACAGCTGCTATTTTCTCAACCAGAAAGAAGAGGCAAGGTTGAAAAAAGGTTAAAAGCGTACTGTCTAGACCAGGAGTGGGCAATCTGTGGCCATTTAAGTCATTAAAAGCGTCTTTCTGTGTCCTGTTGAGAAAAATATAAAAAGTATATGAAATTATTTAAAACACAGTTGCTCCGTTTTCTCATATTTTCTATGTAGTGTGTTTTACATTGTCATGCAAATTATAGGAGTAATTATGTCACAATAGTTGTAAAATATATGTTATAAAGGACCATGCAAATCTATTGTTTGAGGCCTTCTTGAGGAGTGAACATTATTAATTCAGTCTTTACTCCAAGAAAACTTCCCCACCCTTGGTCTAGAGTCTAGACGAAGTAACAACAAATGGTTTAATGCACTCAGAATTAGCTTCAGCTTTGAACTCTCTGTGGATGTTTCTTTTATTTCCCTCAGTCGTTTTCTATGCGTTGCCACTAAAATACATTGTGTGTAGGAAGTCCGATTTGACATGACCTTCAAACAAGCGCAAGGGTTTACTGCTTGACCGCGTAAGAAAAATGAGATTTTATTCAATGTGTAATAATTTTATGATTCATACATGCTCATAGAAATCATTTACTGTGAAAGCACTCATTTTCTTCTGAAATCATTATTTATATTATTTTTTTCATACAAATTTGAAGTAGAGTAACGAACTGGTATGTTGGATTTTCAATCAGTATTTGACGGCAATAATTACTGCAAAGTAATGCTGAGTTCACATATTACGTTGATTACTAAAGGAGGTTAAGCTGTTCTTCGCAAAATTAGCAACAATAGTGTTATAAGTACGTAATAGTTCACAAAAGGTATGTAATAAATATGCGCTATTTTTACACATTCGTGTAATTATCCTATCGTGAGTATTGAAAAATTTTGACGGCTGTTGTTTATATTTTTGTAGGATTATTGAATAGAATCAATACTTCTAAATCTAAATATTAAGAATTAAGACCTTCTTTAGCGATGGTCTTATTTTCGGTAGCAAAGACAATTTTTCGTCCGAAGTGTACTGAAAAATATAGTTAGATTGTTCTGGTTCTGTTTCCAGATGGAAATAGTTTAAAAAGTCATGAAAAGGTATATATTCAGTACGTTTTAAAGAGAGAAAGCTGTAATTAATGAATGAGAAGCAGTGACGTGCGAATAGATAGGATTTTCATAAAAGCTTAGATATCAAAAGTTCCAGATCTTAAAATGTCTCAATAACTTTGCTAGAAGCTACGGTAGCGAAAATGCAAATGCAAGAGAAACTATTACTTCAAAGTATAGTTGATTTCTATTAGCAGCAAACAAAATTTAAAACTTGTATATTTGACCAAACAAAATTGCTGCGTAATTAACATTGGCCACGATTGGTGTTTCAGCCAACTGATCCGCCCTTTGCTCTCAAGGGCTTTTTTGCTGAACTTGATTCAAGTCATTTTGCGCTACTCACAAATGTTATAATATTGTACTCCAAAACAAGATATCATCTTCTTTGATTAAACCGCAATGATGTACAGTAGAAGTGCTGTTGCAGTCGCCACAGAGACACAACACAGAGGTGCTTGCATTGGTTTGATGGTGTACGTGTACTACAATCACAAGCAAGTTCGGTGCTACGGGCAGACTTGTTCGTGAGCGACGGTTTGGCACCAAACACGCCTTTCTGCAGTCTAAGAAACTGGCGCCGAACCTATTATACATATGCAGGCAGTTGCATATGGCTTCATTCCCACAAACAGTTACGCTACATGATGATTTCAACCACAGTCAACTGGGAAATTCGTAACCATGTTGTGGAATGAATACCTCCTCCTTTCTCACTCACATACACACACACACACACACACACACACGAATTGTTCATGCAGTTTAACTTACATTCGAGTAATCTTGTGATAAAACTTTCCCTCTTGTCTCAGTGTTCCACTATTCCAATCGTCGAACCACTTTTCCATTTTTGCATCCAATATTGAGAGCTTAGTCTGCGTGTAACACACCTTCCTTTCACTTTTAACTTCATTAATTTTTAAACTAGACTAAATGCATTTTTGCACCATTTCTATAGCGTCTCGCATCCTGGGTATCAAGCAATTCTGTCACCAATTATATCATAGTACTTGTATTATACTAGAGGATGAAGTATACTTCCTTTTACATGTTTTCAAATCAATGTTAATAATTATTAGTTCGCAAATATTACCCAATGTCATTTTATAAAAATAATTGTCAATGATGTATCTAATTTTTTTGCAGAAGAATCAGCCATTAACTTTCGCAATGTCTTTAGAATTGATGCGAAAGTTCACAATAGAGAAGGATGAAAGGGAAGAGAGTCCATTCGAAATATTCAAACTGGGGAGAAGCCTTGCTCTTGATTATTCGTTTTGTCCCATTCTAGAGAGTGAAGCAAGCTCAACTCCTTAACAGATTATCAGAGTTCTGAAGGCAAAATTAAATAAGCGCTGGCAGAGAACACCGTTATGAGTAATTCGTGTGGCCATTAAAGACTTTTCTAAAAGACTTCGCATAGTATTGAGGGCAAAAGGGAAGCATTTAAAATGATTTTTTTGTAGTCGTAGATTAGTAAATTACTTTCGGTTTGTTAAAGTCAGATTTTGAAATAAATGTTTTATTCAAGAAAGCATTGTTTTTATTTTGTAATAGTATTTGTGCCCCATCCTGTATTTCTCACCTTCGTTCTCACTCAATCGAAACACGATATTTTATCAATGCTTTTGAAAAATTTCGTCTCTAAAATGAATATTTTACGGGTTGCTACTCTCAGTCCGGCCAAATCTTTTTACTGTACAAGACATTAAAAAATGTAGCATAAATGGTCAAGAATTTCTCGGCCTCCTACATGTCCTCTGATGCTTTTCAATACTCATTTTAACACTCCACTCTACAACTTTTTACTCACTCTCAATTATCCTTTCTTCCTCTATTTGCAATGATGCACAATCTTAAATATTCGAAACATTTCAGTTTTTCCACCATTCAGTCTGACCTTTACACTTTTTTCTTTTAGAGACTTTTCCAAGTTGATATTTTTCAAAGAAGCATTTCATTCACAGGTCTTATTTTGCTAATGGATCTGTGTCGAGGCTCAGTGCACAGCAGCCTGATTTAGTAAAAAATTGCAAAATGTAGTACAAGGCTAAATAAGCTTGAAATATTGCCAATAAGCAGGTACTCGGGTGCTATAAATTATGCTATCTCATCAATAAAGATTAATTAACTAATGATACTAACTTTAATCTCAAGAATATGTTCGTAATGATGCGGAAAATGACTATAATCTCAACAATGGGGGATGATGATTCGAATGGCGATTAATGTATCATCATTAATTAATTTCACGGATAGTAACTGTTTTATCACCAGTATTGAATGATCGTACACTTAGTACTTATTTTGAGATCAAAAAGTGATTAATAATACGGATGTTATAATCACATCAATTAGGAAGAAATAATACGGTTGCTATTTTCTCACTAAAACACGTATAATAATTCTGTTATCATTCTCTCATTAATAAAGGAATAATAAGAGAGACTTCAGCAATTTGCTCAATAATGAGGTTGGAGATAAAGTAACATGCTGGGTAATCACTTCTGGTTAATTAGAAGCTGTCTCATCTATCTTTGTAAAATGTGTGTCAAAGAACATACACGTACCTTCAAAAGAATGCAGAGGTCTGATTTCTTATCTTTGAAGGAAACCCCTTACCCGATGTGTCATGCGTACAAAGTTAAAGCATCTTATTTTTTCCAAATATTTACCATATTCTGTAACTTACATCACAGATAATGTGTGCATATTGATATCCCGCAGAGGACACAATTACTGACATTGACTGGGATCACCCAATTTAGAGATGAAAATTATTGGTGATGAAGAAATTTTTCGATCACCTGCTGATACTGACTTCAACCTTTTCTCGTCGAAATTCTGGATGCGAATTACGTATACTAAAACCAAGCTCCTGAAACACACAGATTAGAAATAACTCACTTGCATCCGCGACAATAATCTTGGAAATGAGAGGAGGTGGCACAGACTCGTGATCTGGAAGAGTCTCCACTGCAGATGGAAGAGCACCGACTGCCTCAGGGGGCAAAACCAACGGTCGAGTCACGTTAGGAGGCTGTGTCAGCCTCAGCTTTGATAAAATTTGTGCTTTGACAAGTTCTAACCTCAGCTCACGAACTGTGTCTCTCTCCTGCTCAGTTTTTAACTTTGGAGGTCCATTTAGTCTTAAACTACACTTGTCACAGTTACTTGAAGTATCTTCTTTCTCTTCTTGAGATGAGTCTACAGACTGAACGTCTTCAGGCACAATGACGTTATGTAAATAATTTATTGCACTTAATCTAATATCACTCAAGGGACTTGTATCACGTTTACTTAGAGAACTACGCATGCTATCAAGTTTTTGAGAACGTTCGGAGCTGCCTGCTACTATAGGCGAAGCTTGGCTTGATGAGAACAAGATTAATAGAAATATAAGTTCTAGGGAGCGGTAATAATTCAAGGGGATGATATTCACTAGGATATCGACTGCCATGGCCGACCGTGTGAGATGAGGCTTGTGGTGGAGGAACCTCTTGTGGAACGATGGGCCTGGGTGTCATTCCGTTGACTGGCCGTGTTGATGTGGACACCCCGCTTTTATCTGGCGCTAGCCAGCTTGCACTCCTTCAAAACGCATGTCGCTAGTGGGTAGGCATCATGCCGTAACTTTGATGAGTTATTTCCAATAACTGAACTTTTACTCAGCACATGGTAATGTACCTGTATCTGCAATGGAAAGAAAAGATTCAGGAATTTAATTTTCCTTTTGGAAACCAGCAATCGTAGAAACTTTAACTTCGAATGGGACTGTATGAAGTACAGTTAGAACCGTGCTTGGAGAGACTTTGACAAGGATTGAATAGTGAATGTTCTTGAAGTGAATCATAACTTCATCACAGCAGCGGATAAAACTCATAATCATCAAATTATTGAATTTTCGGTTAAATAGTAATGTTGAAAATATCTATGTGGCTGTTAAAAATATAGGCTAATTACGATGATTTAGCTTTAGCATCAAAAGGATATCCCGCACAGACGCTTGTAAAAATATGTTTTTAAAATGGGATGTTGGAAGTCAAAATTATGTAGTTAATTTTTTTTCCTCGTCTCCATTTTTAATGTGCAAATATTTAAAGAATTGCTCTTTTTGCCATCCATATTACGATTAAGCTGATGCGTAGCGAGAATAATAAAAGTAATGAATTTTAATTTGATTACAGTGACAAATTTCAATTCCTACCATCTACCATCTTCTACGAAAAGCAAGATAAAGATTAAAAATCGTTTTGAATGTTGACAAAACTTTTCGAAGCTCCCAGGTAGTCTTTTTTAGAGCTTTGGGTGCTGCTGCACACGTCTGTAACTCACTTAATGAGGGCTTCTCAAGTGAATTGTTCGCTTATTCTCTAATTTCTATTATTAAAGGTTAATGCAATCCGTTCATTGCCTCCAACTTGAACTTCAACACAGACGTCAGGTGCTGATTTGCGGAGTGGAAACAAAAGGACTGAAGTGAATAGTGTTTCTATGGTAATAAAATAGTATGATTTGTGTAAACAAGTGCGAAACTTAGTTGCAGTAAAGAAGATTTTTTTAATATTTTAATGTTATTATATAGAAAATATGACCTAGCTACCAAGAACCATTTTACAAGCACTGACATATTGTCTCAATAACTAATAAATTTTAGTTATGATAGCAATAAACTTAAATGTTAGCATATCGTCTGCAGTGCTCATAGAAAACCAGAAATTCTTAAGTGTTAATACGAGTTGCCTAAAGTCTTGTAATTTTACAAGGTATTTAGTGCATAAATTGCAAATAATTACATGAGCAAACTGTTCTGTAACCTGTTGCTACTAAAATTAACAGTCACTGGAGTGCCTCACCCTGCCAGTACGAAACAATAATACAGTCACTGAAGTGTAGCACCCTGTCAGTACAAAACAATAATACAGTCACTGAAGTGGTACAGCCTGTTGGTACGAAACAATAATACAGTCACTGAAGTGTAACACCCTGTCAGTACGAAACAATAACACAGTCACTGAAGTGTAGCAGCCTGTCAGTACGAAACAATAATACAGTCACTGAAGTGTAGCACCCTGTCAGTACGAAACAATAATACAGTCACTGAAGTGTAACACCCTGTCAGTACGAAACAATAATACAGTCACTGAAGTGGTACAGCCTGTTGGTACAAAACAATAATACAGTCACTGAAATCTGGAAAAAATTGACCTCTACTGTTCTGAAAATGCGTTGAGTTTTTACTAGGAAAGTACGCGCCATCTGAGGTGAAGTTGCATCAGCAATAGCAGTCAACTGCGGCCGTCTTAAAAAAAAGAGAAAGCTGTCACCTTTTCCCAAAACGTCTGTGGCTGAGAAATGTAATTCATTCCATCGCAGTGATCAGCGAACATAAAAAAATGACCAGAGATCCCGCTCTACTGAAGCCCTGATCAAAATTACTCTCATAAATAAACAACATTTGCTACTCTGAGAGAATCATTCTGAACATAACACAGACACAAGATGAAACACAAGTGATTTATCAAACCAATCATCTAATGTTAGTGTTCATTTAATTTAGAAAAATGAGTTGCTCTGGGCCATAATTGAGTGTTCTTTGTGTAGGAGAAGTTGATTCACAATTAAGTGTATTGTTTCCCCGGACAATAAATGTGTTTGTTATAACTACATACGAAATAGGGTTGAGCCCTCTTCAAAGTCGCTTTCCATATTGTTACACATCAGTACACTATTTTCAGTCCATATTTTTTGGTTTCAGTTTCAGTATAGGCCTTTGGCAGAAATACTCAAAACTCGTCAGCCTCATTTTATAGTAGATCGAAGGGACCACACATTAACAATATTTTTTGCAATTTAACATGTTCTTAAAAGTTGCAGCTTCTGGTGCACATCTAGAGAACATTTTTCGTGACACGACGGAAGTAATCCTGTTCACGTAATGCAGACGCTCACAATTTCTCCCATGAACAAATAATTAGAAAGAAAAAACTCAAGTGTACTGAGAAAATTGATCACGTGACTACAGCCAAGCCTCTTTTCCAAAACAGTATACAGTTTACCAACAGAACGTGAACTGATGAATGGACACACACTCACAATATACTATGTATCTTGCCTTCGAGGTCAAAGTGCAGTTGAGGTCCTTGGTGCTGATGCAATATGGAATGTTATCACGTGACTGCAGCCCACATCTCGCTCGAGTGAATAAGAGAATAGTAAGACATACTAGGAACTCAACACACTGGGTGAACTGCTTAAGGAGCTAGCGTAAGACCAGTAATATCGTAGCCACATACTTTAAGGGTTAATGTGCAACTCATACAGACGCAATACAGAACAGAGACTAGCCTTGTACGAGCACGAAGGGCGGGGTGGTTGTCTCGTCTCACAAATACGAGCAGTATTGAATTGCGGCAGCAGCAAGCAATTTTTAGCCCGAGTACACACATACACGTAAGAAACCTGGCAACTCGGAGAGTGAGCACGCGCTCGCCGCATGCGCCGCTCGCGAACTTGTGCCTGCTGTAGGCCGTCGCAGCAGGGAAAGTAGGTGTTCTCCTATGTCTCACGCCGGCATGTGGGTAGGTTCCCTTTCAAAAATGCTGCTGATATTACCCAACTTATGATTTCACGGTAGGTTCCCTTTCGAAAATGCTGCTGATATTACCCAACTTATGATTTCACGTTAGGTTCCCTTCCAAAAATGCTGCTGATATTACCCAACTTATGATTTCACGTTAGGTTCCCTTTCAAAAATGCTGCTACTACCACCTTACTTATGATTTCACGTTAGGTTCACTTCAAAAATATCTGGTCTTTCCTGCTTTTCGATGATATAAAAATGGTTTCGTTGATCTTAAGGTTCAGACTACTACTTATGGTTAGGTTTGCTAGCTTTCTCTGTCACTGCACAATGGATTGCTTTTTATTTCGTGTTTGTGCCATATTTTCGTTCGTACACATGAGTAAATTACTGCTGAATTTGCTGCTATGGATTTCATGGACCGAATGGCAAAGCTGTTGCATAATACTTTAACTTAATGCATTATAGAATGCATGAGAACATTTCTATATGAACTATTATATATGTATGTATGTACGTATGTATGTATCATGTCTTCTTAGGTTTCTCATGATCAATTACCATCGAGTGTATATTACCGTTATATATTTAAATTTATTCATCTGCATCATTGCGGAAGAACGGTCAGTCCTAAATAAGGTGCGTACAGATGTATGAAAATTCATTCAATGATTTCTGCCTTCAAGTTTACATCTATACATTTATGCAAGTGATTATATTCAGGTACCATAAAAATTGCAATTTCACGGGTAAGAATTTCATTTTTCCCATAAATTTTTTTTAGTTTTTATGTAGTCACTTACAGACCATTGCTTCGTCTAACTGAGAAAATCTATAATAGAAATTATAACATTAATGTGGCAATTATTCCTGAGCTGAATTTTCTCGGCAAAAAGACGTAACTGATAAATCAGTGACATTTTAAATACTTTCATATGAAAATTAACGCATATATCAGTATGTGTTCATTGGAGCTGAAAAATTTTCTTTATGATGGTCTTTAGTCATTCACAAATTAAGAGATTAGCGCCCCTGTTGTTAAAGAAACTATGATGCTACGATTATTTCGCTACGAAATGAGGTTGTTTTCTACATTATGGAACATCAAAAAACTGGAATGAATTAAAAATTCAGAGCCTCTTCCAAAATACGGTATAAAAATAAAGATTATATATGATCATATGTGCATTATGAGAAATGAAACTACAATTAATAAAAGAATGCCTTAGAATTAGCACATTTCTACAGTGACGTTGTTCTCAAAACGAGCTCTCAAACTTGAAGCAATTCAAAAGATGTCGAAGAAAAGTAAAACGGTTTTGAGGAGTGTGAACACTTGTCCTTTGCAGCGTTGAGCGGCTGGCCCTCAGTGATACATGTTCAGGTGTACAAGGGCATGAAGGTATTAAACGTAGATATTTTTTTCGGCGAGCAGCGAAGGAGGCCAAGCGTTCTAACGAGCGGCCGCCTGTTCCAGCTGAACTTTGTACCCGGAGAGGGAGGAAGAAGGTGCACAAGAAATGAAGAATTGATGGTTGATTTTGTTGTGCCTGGTCTCATAGGTTTTCTCATATTTGCCATCCCATGCCGGGACCAGAAAATAATCTGAAGACAATAAGAGAGAGAGAAAGAGAGCGTGCAACTGCGATCAAAGGCTATGCTTGTGAACTCATGTGAAAAATACGGGGGTATGAGGAACGAATCAAAATATTTCCTAGATTGATGCCTATCACACGCTGAGGTGCACTGGGGAAAAGGTTGACCGCTGGTCCCGTGGGCATTGCTGTCACTCTCAGTTGTTCATCATAAACTGGTACAACAAATGAGCTTGAGTTAACATGTGCCCATCTTGAGAATATGGCGTACAGTGAGGCTTGAGTCTTATGGTCAGAATATGGTACACAGTGAGGCTTGCGAGTCTTATGGTCAGAATATGGTACACAGTGAGGCTTGAGTCTTATGGTCAGAATATGGTACACAGTGAGGCTTGAGAATTTTATGGTCAGAATATGGAACACAGTGAGGCTTGCGAATCTTATGGTCAGAATATGGCACACAGTGACACTCAAGAATTTAAATATGGCACAGAGTGAGACTAAAGAGTCTTGTGGTCAGAATATAATACACAGTTATGGTTTTTTTCACAGGAATAGGCTACATAGTTACAATTTTGACTCGCATATTAGGAGTACATATCACTGCTCTTTCAAAGGGATTGAGAGGTGGGTGTTAGAAGTAAACGGTTTCTTATTTTATGTGTATGCAAATTATTAGAGCGGGGCTACAACTTTCTAACAAAAAACTTGTAAGTTACAACGAAAGAAAAAATAACAATACATGAATTTGCACTAACATCATTATCAGAATATACTCTTTTGATAAAATTATTGTGAATTACAGTGCTTCGAATTTCTGCTTTTTCTGAGAATGTGAATGAAAATATGTCGAAACATTTGCAATTCCTCATGAATAGCTTTTCAGTATGAATTTCATATTGTATTTTTTATTCAAGGATTCTATACTGACACGAGGTTTATCAGCATAAGAGAGTTTTCTTCTCTGTGCGGCATGACATTATTACTGGTATCATATATTGTGAATTATAAGCAATTTTTCACTCGTGGTGTGTTTTCCCAGCTATGCACGACAAGATCAGAGCTTTGAATCCTTCATTTTAGTTTTTAACTCAGACCCACAACAAAAAATTTGAAGAGTCTTGTCATAGATATGAAACTAAAAGTGTTTACCTCCGTGGTGACTACTTAGTCACGAGTACGACAATATGCTAATCTTTGTAAAAAATTATTAGTAAATTGTGATACGAAAATGGTGTAGGCATGTATTTGCTGCGTATTGTTCGCAGTGTTTCATTCTAAGGTGCATCAATGGAAAAGGTCCAAGGACGCCAGGTAAGGCTAGGTGAGCTACCTATTTAAGTTGAACCCTTGTGTGGTGTTTGGGTCGGCTGGACCGTATTCAATTTTACTGCTAACATTTTTACTGTTTGTATTGCTTGTAATTAAGTTGTGTGTTGTTGTGTTGTGTTAATTGGGATGAAGTTAACATTTTTTTGTGTATTTGATTAGTGTTTGATTGTGAGGCATAACCACCGTAAATCAAACACCGTAAAAGTGTTTGATTGTGAGGCACTAAAACCACAAAATGCAAAGGGTCTACCAGATAAACAAACAAAAGCTGAGTAGCAACAGTATGAACATCACACAATTTTCTAGCTTTAATGGTGCACACTACTGCCGCACGATGGTTTCCGTGTTCAAAAAATGACCAATGACTATAGATTACGAGTTCTGAAAAATTGCAGTCTTTAATTATTTGCAGGCAGTTGGGCCAACGTATTTTTGACGAGATGCCGCGAGAAATATCATTAAAATGAAATTTTCCAGTCTAATGAACGTAGTGACCCGCAAGTTTTAGGTCTTAGTTTCAATGTGTTGATTACTTTTAAATGGATAAGAAAAAATGGAGTAAGTTAAACAGTGACAAATTAGTAGTACAAAAGATGAGGATAAATAATGGAACAAGTTGGAGAATATCGGTTGTAAAGCTACGGAGCGATAAAAAATTACTCCCGCCTTGTGTTAAGATATATCAATCATAATCAGCTGAAAATTTTCTAACACAAGTTCATAAACATTACCAATGGAAAGAACTGAAATCTAGCCAGGGTAATCGCAAACGTCGAACTGGTCAATACGGGTGTCCCTCCGAAAGACTTCCTGAACTGTATAGGTGTTACGCACACGAAGTGTAGGGCAGGTCTAAACAAACACTAATCCAGAACATTCCGGTTGTGAAATGAGTTGCACGGAAGCCAGGGGAGGGAGGGCAAAGCGTAAACACCTGCTGAACTGGAGCTACTGGGGCCGACGTACCAGTTTTTGGTAGGACGTTGACGCAGCGGGAGGTGGTCGCCGGATTCCTGTGCCTGATCAAAGTCCAACATCTCGGCAACCCTCTTGCGGGTGGGTACCCTACGCACCCGCGCGCTGCGTCCGATGCTCCACCCCCGGTTCGAGGCTAACGCCTGTGTCTATTCTAAATGAAAATGAGCCTTGAGTAATGCTCATAAATAGTTCACGTATAGAAATACAATATCTGCAGACACGAATGTCACAATTAAATGGGTAGGTCACGAATGTCACAATTAAGTGGGTAGTCGAATGTCATAGGTAAGTCAAAATAGAGGTTATACTATGCTATCATTTTCAGCGACAGAGATTGTGCATGTTATAGAGAAATTTTTCCTCCTAAAATGGATGCGTAGAGAAACTGGATAATTTGATCCAATTCATACAAACACATGTTACGCAAAAATGCTGACTATAACCTAATATTTCATTATTTATTATGTCCTTCATCTTAGTGGACACACCACTCGGTACCAAAAGTAGTTCACATTACTGGCTTGTGGAGTTGCTAAACAGCCTAGCAAATTTCGTTTACTTAGAAAGTGTTGTCAATATCTTTTTTAAAAATAAATTTCGTACGTCTGTTCTTATGAGCTTACTAATTTATAAAAGAAAACTAGGTTACTTTCTCGATCTTTTATTTATATCAATGCTGTTCGCACACCAACGACCGAAGCAAAACGATGACTCTGTAGGAAGTCTTGACACTTGGCATGAACAAAAGTGTATCATTACACTTTTTGATTTTATTTCAATTAAATTCTCAGGGAAAAGGAATTTTGATTTGCTTTATTTTTACTCATTAGGTCATCGCTGTATGAAGAACTATGTTGTGCATTGTGAGATGCTTCAGCATTCGCACAAAGTTGTCACAAAGGCAGGGTGTGTAGTGCGAGTACAGAGTTTATTGTGTCTTTACAAAGTGCAGCCAAATGATCGCCCGACACGAATTATAAACAACATTCGTGAACGTCTTCGACAATTTCTGAAAATAACACCACTCACTCCTAAATTGATCTTCAAAACAAAATGAACTAAATGACATTATGGGTGCATTTCGAAAATCGAAATATTATAAATAAATAATAATATACTCGATTTTGCTTTTATTAAGCCTGAAAATAATATTAAACCCGTATGAGCTGTGATCGTCTCGGTACTTGGTATATCTGCATGTTGTACGTAAACTTACAACTGCAGAATTTACGATTTATTCAATCTCTGTGCTCCATATAAACTTCATCTATATTACATCTATGTATTGTATACGTAGTATTTTCACTTGTTAGATGACAAAAGCCTTTCATCAGTTCTGCTGAAGTGAATAACGTATGAATTGCGTGCTAATGTTTCCGAGAAAAAATGAACTTTTGCAGTATACAATTTTGGACAAATCATTTTTTGCCCAGCTTTTTGGCGGTGGTCTGGAGAAAGTCCTGTCGAGAGTTGCTACCAACCACACCCTATCAACTACTTACCTCACCCTACTAACTACCTACCTCACCCTACCAACTATTATACTAACGTCATTCTACCAACTACCAACCTCACTCTACCAACTACCAACCTCACTCTACCAACTATCAACCTCACCCTACTAACTATCTACCTTACCCTAACTATCAACTACTAATCTCACTCTACCAACTACCAACCTCACCCTACTAACTACCTACCTCACCCTACCAACTACCAACCTCACTCTACCAACTATCAACCTCACCCTACCAACTATCTACCTTACCCTATCAACTACCAGCCTCAGTCTACCAACTACCAATCTCACCCTACCAATTCTTTAACACAGTGGCTCTCCAGTGAAGAATCTATACAGCGATTTGTATTCCTCGTAACCAGGTCAAAGCACAATGGGCTTTTTATATCAATATTCCAAAACTTAGCTTATTTTTATCCTCCATGTTGAAGCTTTTCCTATCTTTTGAAGGCAGCTGACAACGAACAGCGGAACACATACTGTATGTACAGTAGCCCTTCATGCAGGGTGTCCCAAAAAATTATACATTTTTAAAAGGCTGTAGTTTGAATACTACTGGCATTCACAAGGTGCACATAAGATGGGTAACAACGCATTCTTGATACGAAATAAAACTTTAGATCTTGCTCTTTCGAATGAGATCCGTCCCAGCCTTCTAGTGCCAGTAGCATTCAAACTACCGCCTTTTAAAAATGAATGTATAAATTTTTTTGGGACACCCAGTATTAGTGAAGCAATGCTATGATATTTTTCCCTATCCTAGCTTGTGCAAGTTTTTGTGACCCTTGTCCTATTTTGGACCTTTAATAATGCTGGGTGTAATAAATCAAACTAAACTAAATTACTTGTCTAAATTATTAGATAAGCTAGAACAGTATCTTTTTCTGACGGAAACTTCCGTTTAATAAATAGAATTCTTACTATTTAAACGAACTTTTTTGTTATTCGTGATCGGGTATTTCTGTTTTTGCCATTTCTTTTTATATATTTTAGACTGTCACGATTATTTAATTTTATTTCCTATGCTGCATTCATTTCTTAGAATGTTCATTTCTTTATGACAACGAATTGTTTTAAGACAAACTACTCTGCATCGAGAATAGACAAGAGCCACCAGTTCAGCAACATTTTTCCCGCATACTCTCCAACCTCAACGGCTTCTTCCGTTCTTGGAGATAGGCAGAACGCTTACTACGGAAAGAAAAAATTCTACTGAATAGATTTTGGCTGTTTAAATTAACCATAGCGGAAAAAAACTGAAAATCTCCTTCCAGTGAAAAATTTCTTCGAAGCCAACTTGTGGAGGAATTCTACAGGAATGGATTACAAAAATAGTAAGTTGTTGGTCTGGGGTGTATAACATTGATATATATATATATATATATATATATATATATATATATATATATATATATATATATATATATATATATATATATATATATATATATATATATATCGATTTCGATTACAAGTTTTCGATAATTACAAGTTTAAAAGAGATTTAAACTTGTAATTATTGTCCTAAAATGATATTTTTTGACCACCCTGTAAGTCAAAATTCTTTAGATGTTGATTTTAATATGCCTCGTGCGTAGACTATGGTAGTTCACATTACTAATTATCGAATAAAGCTCTAGTCAAAGTGTCAGAAAAATGACAAAGGAGCTTGGTATCAGTATTTCAACGATGTCCAATCATCTAAAGCAAATTGGAAAGGGGGAAAAGCTTGATAAATGGATGCCTCTCTGCGAAACATTAATGATCCATTTCCTGAAAAAATGGTAACGTCTGAAAAATATGAATTCTTTACAGTAATCGAAAGCGATCAGGTCAATAGCTTGGTCTTGACGAAGCATCCTAACATTTCCCGAATCCAAAGTTGCAGCAGAAGAAGATTATGGCGACTGCCTTGTGATCTGCTGTTGGTATTTTCCATAACAGCTTTCTCAAGACCAGTCAGATCATCACAACAGAGCTTCACAGCACGCAACTCAAAGCAGTGCATGTTCATTCTGGAGAAAATGAGACCCACACAACTGAATCAACATAGTCCATTTCTAAACCTCGGCGACGAACAGCTACATGTTTCTGCACTAATTCGGGGTCAGATACTTCACCACATCTTCCATATTTTCTCTCGATATTCTACCCGCTGCATCTAAACACTTTTCCGGCAATAAAGTTTTTAAGCTGGAAGCACAGGTAAAAGCTAAACTCGGGGATTTCTTAGCACCAAAGTCAATGAATTTTTATTGACCAGGCATAAACGATCACACAGATTGATGGCAGAGATGCACAGATGTTTACATAGGGATCCTACTTTTACTATGTAATTCTTTCAAACTACGCGTTCATTTTTATCAGAATAAACATCGGTCTCTGAAGTCAGTCATTGTTTCCTAAGCAGTTTCATAGAATGTAACTTGATACTCTACAAATTTAAGGAGAAGAGTCCATGTAGTAAGCCGAGAAGTGTGAGCCCCAAAGAGCGCCCAGCAACAACGGCGTGTAGGCCCTGATGAAGACAGTCATGCAATTGTTGCGTCACAGCCTTCCACATACTGTATACTGTATCTGAACCTTACACATACTGTATACTGTATCTGAACCTTCCACATACTGTATACTGTATCTGAACCTTCCACATACTGTATGCTGTATCTGAACCTTACACATACTGTATGCTGTATCTGAACCTTCCACATACTGTATACTGTATCTGAACCTTCCACATACTGTATACTGTATCTGAACCTTCCACATACTGTATACTGTATCTGAACCTTACACATACTGTATGCTGTATCTGAACCTTCCACATACTGTATACTGTATCCGAACCTTCCACATACTGTATACTGTATCTGAACCTTCCACATACTGTATACTGTATCTGAACCTTCCACATACTGTATACTGTATCTGAACCTTACACATACTGTATACTGTATCTGAACCTTCTACATACTGTATACTGTATCTGAACCTTCCACATACTGTATACTGTATCTGAACCTTCCACATACTGTATACTGTATCTGAACCGTCCGCATACTGTATCTGAACTGTCTTTATAGTGTATACTGTATCTGAACAATCCACTTACTGTATCTGAACCGTTCACATACTGTATACTGTATCTAAACCGTCCTCATACTGAATACTTGCATGTAGGTGGCAATCCGTAGCATATATAAAGCTAAACTTCAAGTTTCTAGTATTCTTTGTACGTCATGCAACGTCGCGTACGCATTTGAAGGTACGAACTTGAAAGTAGATGTGTAAAGCTGCGGCTGTACGCATCTCTACAGAGTGTGCTACAGTAACTTAAAAGATGTGCGTAAAATAGTACGAGTTATGGAAGTATGTAGTTCCATCAGAGTTGAAATTTGCCTAACAGCAAGTGATCTCGCAAATACTTACAGAAAAAACTAATTGGAAAGAGGCATGCTACTGTTTGTTGTTTTCAGGATTCATCATGATAGACAGCATGCCACCACAGTGGTGGAGTGGTGTGCAAACCCACTTGCGATGCAGGAAGACCCGGGTTCAATTCCTTTCGCTACCTTGGTCTGTTTCTGTCTGATCATCAGCGCACGAGAAACAGGTCCAGCATGCTGCGACGCTGGATGTCCGCAGTAAGGGTAGACCATTAAGCTCATCGAAGAGCCCCTACGAGCCTCTACAAATTGCCACACAGATAACGGGTATAGTCGCTGGAAGCATCATCACTGCTCTTTAGATGTTAGCACTAAGAATTTAAAAGCGAATGTAACTGTACTGTATATGTACTCGATTGTAAATAAAGTTTCTTTTTCTCTTTCTTAATCTGCTGAAAAATTTTGGGTACAGCTTTGGGTTGTATTAACACAATATACACCAAGGTATTGTGTTGTTCTTTTTGATAGAAAATATTTCAAATTATTATTGAAAATCGCCAATGAAAATTCAATAAAACTATCACACGACTCTCTCCTTAGAAGAACCTTGACTGGAGTTCGATGCTGCGAAGATTTCTCATTCACGAAACCTGATATATAATATTTTTTTCCTCTCTGTGTCCCTTAAAATGAAACCACAGTTTAAAGTTCCTCAAAAACAAAAAACAAAACAAAAACGTATATTTCCAATAAAGTTGGTACATAAGAAATGTAACATCATTGGTTTTTAAAAATGCCTTATCATAAAATCCTTAAGTGGTAGGTATTCTATGCATAGTATCGTAGATGATAGAACAGCAGTACCTACGGGTATACATAAACATTCACATCACGTTATACATGAACGTTAAATAATATACATGGGGAAACAAATGAAACTTCGCTATTTCAAACGCCAAATCTAAAAAAAAAAATTTGATGAGCTGCCGTTCATCTGACGTAAGACAAAAAAGAGAAAAAACACGTGACTGAATTGACTTACGTGATTAAGGTGTACGGGCATGATTGATGTCTTTGCTTTAGATAGCATGTGACTTGAATAGCAGTCCAAGAATGGGCCAAACAGCTCGTTTCTATTGTTTTATTCTATTCTATCATAGACAAGATCTGTCAATCTGAGGTACCTGTGTGTGGAACCAACTACCTAGTTGACATAAAAGACATTGTTATTGAAGAATTTCAAGCCAAATCGCAGGTATTTTGAGTCTCAAAAATAGTGAATATATGCTAAATTCTTCCAGAGTAGTATATAAATTGTTACTATCTTTATTCCATACCGCTTTTTGGCCGATTGTTAGACTGAATGTTATCACCAATAGGTACACAAATGTTTCTTAAACACAATTATTGTGATCTATGTGAAACTAGGAAATTCATGTTGAACTTAGTGAACATTTTTAGTGATTTCAAAGCGTTCTCCATTTCGGAGTTGTTTGGATTAAGTCGCTGGTATTTCTAAATACTGCTGAGTATTTAGAAAACGTTCTTAAAAAACGTCAAACACAGGACTTCAAATAGAGAACGTTATTTTATTTTATTTTAATTCCTGCGTTAATTGCATACTACTAATGTAAAGAGCTTGGGTCTCGTCTGAATTATTCTGACTTCTATATGCTTTTTAATTCCATTCCTTAATGAAAACAAAACATTCTTGTATTATAACATTTCTCCCCTTTTAAGAACTCTAACAAATATTATACAGAATTTGAAGAAACACTATTAATGCATCAATCACGTTTCAACTCTACGGGAAGGACAATTTGTTCTTTTATTCTTTCGCATTTTTAGCTCGGTGCATACATATAACACCCCGAGACAGAGTGACGCCCCGGTAGTCACAGACAGAAAGGCAGCACGAGCCACCATCGTGCCGGACACGTGTTCCATCAAATTCCGTATCTTTCTGCTCATATCTTGAGCAGTTTCTTCTGGGTGTTCTCACTTACGAACGTCAATAATGAATAAGAGGACTATGTAAGTAATAATGGATCTGAAAAGAAGATAATGGATAGAGTTAAGTCTTATAAATAAAAAATGTATTTTCAATAAAGTTGGTGAATAGAATGTGATACAATATTGAGTTTTAAAACGCTTCCCCATAAAATTTATGGGTGATAGAACAGAATAGAATAGAATTTATTGCTCCAATCTTGGATTGCAAGCCAAGTATCATGCCGTTCTCTACATGCAGGGTGTCTCAAAAAAATGTACGCATCCTTTAACCGTTGCTAACATGCTGTCTTCTTTGTGTTGCAGGTGTGAGGTTCGAACCTTTGCGAACATGAATAAATGTGATTAAAGAATAAATGTGATTACCCTGTAGTAGGCAATTAAACAGCAATGCGTACGGTCGTGCCACTAGAAAAAGTTTCAAAAAAACTAAAAAATTGAACAACGAAATAAAATATAGAGAAAAAATGTCTATGAGATGTGAGACTTTAATGACTGAGATCTTGCAATGGCTTTTTAAGCTCTGGCATTGAGAATTGTTAGGTGGTATATTTATATGGACAATGCCAGAGGGGTATTTATTTTGTATAACAAGAAGGTTTAGAAAGGCCTGCCTGAGGTTGGGAATTTAACTGTTTCAGGCTTCTTACTCGTAAAATAGTTATGACAATAGTAATAATTCGAAGTAATATTGTAATTAATCAAAAGCTTGATTACCCAAGTAAAATAGAAAATAAAAGGGTAAAATTGCTACAATAAAAAAAATATCAGCAAATAAAAATGGTAAGCTTAATTAAACTGGTATGAAAGAACTCGATAGAATATCTGGTTCCTATTAAGTTACATATATTCAAGCAGAAGCTGCAAAAAAGCGTATTTCGTACACAACATTAACTGAGATGAACACATTTGCTTCACGATTACACAACAATGGAAAATCTTGCTCTTATAATATGTGCTATTTTTAAGCATAAAAAGATTGCGTATATATAATACCATGCAAGACTAGTGCGTCTGGACTACCATGCGATGCAATAGTACACGAAAAAACTTTTTCCAAAAACAGGTCTCAAATAACGCATGTTTTCTGGTTTCAACAGCCCGACTGATAACTTTTAAATTCATTTATGAATAAAAGTGTTACTTGTTTACGCTTGAACTAAATTTAAATGAGGATACGTTGTAAAATGTCTTTAAAAACCTAACGTATCATATAAAATACATTGTGCTTTCCTCAGCAACATGGCAAGTGACGGTTAAAGTAGGGTGGTAGTAGAGTAACGTTGGATAGATCCTATTATTGTTTTGCTAAATCAGGAGGGTAGCTAACATTTCTTAGGGACATTTATAAACATAGGTTCTCAGTTCTTTTTTTCTGGGCCTTTTTATAGTCCACGAAACAAAGAAGAAATATAGTGTAAGGACGTAAACATATTTGGATTTCTAGCCTCAGGAGACTTGAACTCTTGAATTCCAGCACAAGAGTTCATTCCCATCAAAGGCTGTTATCAAGAGGCTTAATATAACATGGATTATTAAGTTAACTTACAAAGAAAAAATTTTAAACTACAGTATTGCACCTAATTTTGAATAATGCTTATATTTCATATTGCAATCAAATTTTTACTGGCTCTGAGATTTAACGAAATTTCGCTACGCGTGTAGAGGGAATTTTTATATGGGTTCGGTGACTTCACCATCCAGCACCAAATTAGCGTGCGAAATGGTGTAATGAGGTTTTTCCTTCTCAGTTTTGTCCAAATGGCCTGCTGACCCAATTAACAGGTGAAAAATCAGTGAACCAGCTAAGTAGAATCCATTGCATGTTAATGAGGATTGTCAGAAGATCGGGCGCATATGTACCTACTCGTACGTGTCAGAAAACAGACAAAATCTCAAGTTGCGAGTGTCGGTTAAATAAATTTCATACGATTGTACAAAATTGTTTCAATTTTGAAATTTTTCTGCATATCCATGGTTTAAAGTTAGCTCGCAGCAACACAAAAATTCATAAAAGTCTGCGGATTATCAAAATTAACTTTCATTACACTGGCCGACAAAATTTTTTTGGCGTGAAAGGTGAGGCTGTTTTTGGGAGAATATTATGGGTCGGTAAAGTTGAAAATCACATTAGTTTTGCCCAGTTGGCTCTAGCATTCGAAATGCTGCTAAAATCACTTTTTCGTCAGTGCGAATCCGTACACAACGATATGAATTATATAACCATATTACTGGCGCATGAATATTTTAACAAAACTACATCTCTTATGCTATCAAAGCAATGAATTGCTAATAAAAGCGTGTGGAATAAATGTATCACTTCTATTAAAGATTTGTGGTGTATATGAATGTTTAAAATGTGATATTTATTTACGACATGTCACTACTCGTATTTTAGCACTGAACAAAAAATATCAACAACATTTTCCAGTAGTAAACACATTTAATACAAGAGATTAATGAAACATTATCAAATTAAAATATGATTTCGTATTAAATTTCACACTAGAAGTAAATAAGTCAAATTGATCCTATTAGCTAGTGAACAAACTGTCTTGCAAGACCCATCTCGCAAACTGTCCATTGAACCCATTGGCCCCACTTGAATTACAGTACGAATGAAATGTTACTCAACGACGATTGCACTCTACTAAATCTATTAATTTCAACTGCTTCTATTTGGATTAACTCCGTTGCTCCTTCTACGAAGAATCAACTCATAGATTTTCATAAAATAAATGAGTGTCAGATTAAATCTTTTAACATATACTGGTATACGATGGAATCCATATTTTTACGGAATGATGCATGAGTTACATTGCGTTGACAAATAAAAAAGTAATGAGAGAAATTAACATGGTACTGTCTCAAGACTTACACGCGACTTTAGAGTCACAATGAAACTATCGGGCATATGCCTAAAATAATTTGAATATCTTATCGCTTGTTAAATTCAGTATCACTGAGTCAAACAAATTTCTATATTGTTGATTACGTATAAAACTAGTGCAACGCTTTGATCAAGAGTTTTTAGTTACACGAAAATAGTTTTTTGTTATGAAGTAAACTTCAGGACAGAAGGCATGGGACTAGCAATAGTCCAAACATGGATCAAACGGCTCGTTCTTGATGCCACATTTATTATATCCTAGATGTGAATTGCATTCATAATTTTACATGAACGTAAAGAAAATGCCTGTCTTTCACCTGGTAGTGCTGTTATCACCAGGTCTCTTGCATCTGCCAGCTGGAATAAATAGTAATATGTTTGCTCGAAATGACATGCATGCTCCGTCATGGAGCATCTGAAATATATATTCTTGAAATGTATGTATAGCCATTTGACCTATCCAAAGCTATTTAATGTAATATTTTTTGTGATATTATATTGGATTATGAGTATCGATTGCTCTGCATAGGGGAAAATACGTAGGTAGCCTTGTGGTTGAGTAGTTTTTGTTCTAGGGATCAGTTGAGCTTTTTAATTGAAGAGGCTGCGTGTTCGTTTCTCCTGCAGTTTCCTTTGCCTTAGCAACAAAATTCATACATCTCTCTAACTCTCCTTGACGACTTTTAGGTATATTTCCCAGACCAAGTCACGGTATTCAAACCGCCATAATACGAGATTGGATGGCTAATAATTTAGTTTTTTCTTCAAACATGTGCTTCACGTTTTGAACAAATATTTAAGTCCCATTAATTATGTGTATGTTTTTTCCCCACTGGATGTGAAAGACTTCTTTTGATTAAATCAGACTCCTAAATTTTAAACTTTTTCTACTGGCTCGATCATATCAATTAATAACATTAGAGCGTAGTACATTCATTGAAAAAACATAGAGGTAAATTTATTGTACAACTGTAACAGATCACTGATCATAATTGCTTCAAGCTACGATGCCTATATTGTTGATGACGAGAGTTTAGTGTCTAAACAGAATCTCAAAGCTAATAAAATTTTATTGCAACACCAAATTTAGACTTAGATTTAGATTTGATGACCAGCGTTTAGCTGGGGCCTTTATAACGGCCTTCAATTCCCTCTAATACACAGGCATACAACAGGATGGCATTCTAAAGTTTTTCTCCTGTGAGCCAAGGTCGTCTTATGTAATTCCTATAGGGCCACCCTGAGTCATTCAATGCAAATGAACCAGCCAAGTGAGGGCATCACTGAAAGATCCAGCTTGTCATATCTCTGATGTATTTTTGATGACAGCCATTCCAGGAATCCAGAACTCTCTTCGAGTTAGGTTCTCTTAATTGTGAATCAGTTTTTACTACGGGGAAACAAATTAGTAAAACGAATAACGTTATTGTATCATTTATCCTAGTAAATCAGAGAGATAATAATAGAATTATTACTTAACAGTGTCGTAATCTTACCTGCAATCAATATATGTAATATTTTTAAGAGTTTTGACTGAAGTTTACTCCCCTTTTGCTTGTGTATGTAGCTGCGCAAATAAGGGAATCTCAGAGTGTGGGAATAAAACATCGACGGATTGTTTACGTGCTTGTCCGGGTTATAGCACCCTCACTCTGTGTGTGACTGTGCTTATCAACGCTTGTATTCTGGAGTGTCTAAGGCCTAATAAATAATCAAAATGTCACATTGGTTCCATCGGAATCCGTTGAAGGCTACTGGAGATGTGAAGTTTGACATGAAGATGGTTGCTTCTGATAGCCAAGCTTTAAAAATATGCAGGTATGGACCAAAGGTTGCTAGATATTGGCCAACTTGGAGTCAGTTGAGTGGCCAAGGTGGCCCTAGTCGCCCAAATAATTGCTACTTTAAATATCCATAGGTTAATGTTGTTTGTTAATTTGACTATAATAAACATAAAAGTTTCTAATGATGATAATGAATATAATAAGATATTTTTCCTTAGTATTTGATAACTAATAAGATGATACATCTTTATAATGCATAGTCTTAATGTTGGCTTATGAAGAATAGTTGTATGTTGTTATCTTTTAAATGAGTAATAAAAATCTATTGAAAATTTACATCATGAACACATATCAGATTTTAAAACATGCATTGATAATTTTAGGCTTTAAAAACAATTCTCAGTAGATTTTAACTCTGTGGCTGCATATTTTTTTTCTTATTTTAATTAAGTAAAACTGCTTTAGATATTTACAATGAAATTTGGAAGTCATTTAAAGAAGACTAAACCTTGCTGCAAAATTACTTTAATTAGGCCACTTAGACTTCAGGGCCAGGTGCATCTGAGGCCTTTATTACAGCCTTTAATTCCTTCTAAAATACATACATAAAACTGGAGGGTATCTTGGAGTTTTTTGTGTGCTTGCTAGGGTTGTTTAAATTAATTTCTCATGGGCTACTCTGGGTCATTCTATGCAAAAGAACAAGGCAAGTGAGGCATTACTGGGTGAACTAACTTGTTATAAACAGGAATTAACATAGAAAAGCTATTAAAAATGTCAGCACCAGGGAATTAAAACTAAAAATAATATATGTTGAATAGGTTTTGGAATCTATTAAAAATGCCAAAACCAAGGAATTAAAACTTAAAGTATATGTTGAATAGGTTTTTGGAATCTATTAAAAATGCCAAAACCAAGGAATTAAAACTAAAAATATATGTTGAATAGGTTTTGGAATCTATTAAAAATGCCAAAACCAAGGAATTAGAACTAAAAATAATATATGTTGAATAGGTTTTGGAATCTATTAAAATGCCAAAACCAAGGAATTAAAATTAAAAATAATATATGTTGAATAGGTTTTGGAATCTATTAAAAATGCCAAAACCAAGGAATTAAAACTAAAAATAATATGTGTTGAATAGGTTTTGGAATCTATTAAAAATGCCAAAACCAAGGAATTAAAACTAAAAATAATATATGTTGAATAGGTTTTGGGTGTTGGTCCTGATTAACCTGAGAATATGTTTTATCCATTTCAGTTTTAGTAGGGAAATAAATTTTGTTAAAAGGGAAAAAATGAATTTTTGGAACATTTTGATTTTGAAATTGAATACAGCTTTTGATATTTTTCCAATACAGCTGTCATTTTTAGAATTTTTGTAAGAAATAAATTATGACCTTGTAAAACATGAATTTCAGTAGGACAGTTTACATTGACTTCTCACTAGTACAAATCTTAAAGTTGACTTAAATTAACTGATTGGATACTCTGTGTATATAATTTGTAAATTGGTTACATTTCAATAGGCTGTCTGTAAGTGTATTTGTTTATATGTTTGTATAATGACAAGTTTTAACTATTATATAATTTGCTGCCTAGGCAAAAAGTATTTTCTTGTTCAAGTTTAATACTGTAATTTTTCTTTATTTCAAATTGTGGCATCAATTGGTGAGATTTTCAGTATCCTAAAGTTGCAGTTAACTTCACAAATCATAGTCATGCAATAAATAAATGTGAAAATGAACCATACTTTTACAAGTTATGACAAGATAAGTTATGAGATAACAATTTAAAAGAAATGATTCAATATTTAATTTTATTTTATTTTAATAAAGTTTTTAATGTTTATTTGATAATATTCACATTTACTTATATTGCTTGAGTATTTGCTGCATGACAAGCTTGAGCTCTGCCCCTGGAACTGAGTAGTTAGCAATCTGTGCTCATGTTGCCAGGTCCTTGGTTTTGGTGGCTTGCTTCTACATTTGTCCTTCAAATAGCTAGGACCAGGAAGGACGGCTGACTGATGTACTTGACATAAACTATTTCCTCAAACTTGCAGATTGTCAAAATGTTTTCCTACAAATCTTTACCTCAAGTCACAAGATGGACAAAAACAGTTGCTGAAATTATGATTACTAGTCTGAAGATGTTAACATTAAGAATTTAAAACCCATTGTATATTTCATGTAGAATAGAAGAATAGAATAGAATAAGGCAATAGGAACGAGCCGTTTGGCCCATTCTTGGTTCAATACCGAAGTCCCATGTATGTCTGATTGGAATAAAGTTTATCTTTCTTTTCTTGAGCTATAAACCTGAAAATCTTAGCAAGCAAAGGAACAGGAATAGTCCTCTAAATTTCTTCATCACATTCTTTATTTCAAAGATTGTCATTGCTTAGTTAAAGCTCTTGTTGATGCAACTGTTGCTTGGTTATTCCATTGATTCTTAATTTCACTGAATAACTCAACTTCTACTCTGTTCATTAAATATTTGTACTAATGCATCAAACATTATTTTTTATCCTATGTAAATTAGGATCTGTTTTAATAGTTTTTACTCTATATAACTCTGTGTGTGTTTTTGGAATGCAAGTTTTTAAAATTTAGTTGGATCAGAATTTTAGGATGGACACTTTCGATAAAATTTCATTGGATGTTCTTACAATGAAACTTATATGAGCACATAAATTTATTTACACTAATATATGAAATTAGTACTTTCAGTTTTATTTGAAAGTTTGAAATTGACTTGTATAGCACATCACAATTTTTTATTGTACATTCCAGTGATCTGAAACAGTCAAGAAGCGTGTAGCACATCACAATTTTTTATTGTACATTCCAGTGATCTGAAACAGTCAAGGAAGCGGTTGATGGAACTGCTGCCTGATGCTAACCACGAGATCAATGTTGTAGAGCCTGCCCTGACATTGTACCTGGCACTTCTACGAGGCCTCATCCACGCTCCTGACTCTACTGACTGGTCCAAGCTCAGACATGCTCTTAGGTTTCGATGGAGTCACTCTGTCCTTGGCAACCCACCAGAGTGCGTTTACAATTTTCTTTAGCAGAAGCTTAGCTATACATAAATTTATTATGTAGAATTAATGTGAATGTGTTGTTAATAATAGTATTAAATTCAGTAATGTGTAAGGAATTTATTTTTATTGTGCAATAATTAATTACTCAATGTATTTTCATGTACAGAACACTTAAATGAATGATATTAAAATTATAGTATCATAAAAAAATTATCTCATTACTAGGCTTATGTTTTATTCCAGACTACCAATACTCAGAGGTGTCTTTTGACTGTATTACTTTCATCACACATCTCCTTTATTATTATTAAATTATGTTAATACTATATATTTTTATATATATATATATAAATAGCTATTAAATTTTACAACACAATTATTAGCAACATTAAATAGAAATTCCACATATGCTGTGAGCATGAAGAATGAATGATATATTCAATAAATATGAAATTGTAGGCAGGTTATGTATGATAATTTTGTGTTAATAAAAAATATGAAATTGTTGGCAAATTATGTATGATAATTCTTGCTTAATGCCTACTTTGTTCACTGTCCAGGAGCCAGTTTGATGCAGTCTTTGAACTGGTGTCTGTGCTACAGAACGTGGCTCTATGGTACTTCAAACATGCTGCCAAGGTCGCTGCCCAGGATGCGTGAGTTGTCTGCTCCATTGTTTAGTTTGTATTAAGTGTCAACTTTCAAAGTTTCTTTCGTGATATTATTGGTTTTTCACACTGTCTGTCTGTCTGAAATTTAAGCTTTAAAAATGATACTCATATTTTTCTTTTGTTTCTATGCAATATGTGGAGCAAAAGTCTAACATTGTGGAACAAACTTCATTCTCAGTCAGCTACTGCCATGTAAATTTGTAGTAAATTCTTCACTTATGTTCTAAGTTTGATAAAATGCGCATTTATTGAAATTTTGAGACATTTTGGTCCCTGTAAGAACAGATATTACATCTCTTTACCTTATGTGTTAGATATTTAGTTTAGGGAATTCTATTTTCGTATTTTTCACATAAAGTTGTATTCAGATCTCATAATTCTGCAGTTGTGGTTTCTCTGATATTTTGTTCCAAACTAACGATTTTTTTGGTTCAGTATTGAACACATCAAAGACATTCTAACTTTAGACCCACATTTGATCTGTTGTGACCTATCGATATTTGAACATGTAGTACAATTATTTGTTTGATTCCTTCTCTCCTATTTTTGTATACTTTACATCTTGTTTATAAATAAGTACAGATGGTCCCGTATTTGTAAACTTTCGAGTTTAAATCTTCGATACTAATGAACTAACTAGTTTTCAAGTTCAAATGTAGCCTGAAATACAGTTTATACGAGTATCGTGCGTTGTTTTCATCACTGTACGCACAGTCTTATTTGAATGTACGTATATTGTGTGCTCTCTTAAACACAAAAATGATTATTTTAAGAAGTTTTGAACTTATAAGCATGTACCATGGTGACTTCTAAGCACGAAAGCAGAAGTAATAAAAACGCCATACTGTTTTATGGAACACATGTGGTCGTTTATGTTAAATATCTTGCTTGTGTTATTATTTTCATGTACATTAACTGGAGTTATGCTAAAATTCCGATGTGCGCTAAAAAACAACAACTTTAGTTTATATTTGTGTGTCCAAAAGTACAACATGGGAAATAGACGTCCCCATACGGACAAATACTCGTATGAATAGCGTACTATAATAGAATCCGTACACAAGTTAAATACCATTCTGGAGTATATGTTTTGCGTTGTATGTGCTCGCATACTGTTTATGTGTCCATTATTATTATACATATAAACCAAAATTAGAGGAAATGAGATTTCCAGTTGAATTGCTAATCAGAGACTTTGTGGTGAAAGCAAGTAATGAGACTGAGGTTTGGAGTCTTTTTTTTCCATACCTGGTGGAATTAATTGACACGTATGAAATTAATCAAACTCTATACTTAGAATTATTCTTTTTGTTTTGCCCAGATTATTCATTTACAATGAAGTCTAAAAAATACGAAATCAAAGAATAATATACATTGTTGGATGTGAAAGCTTTTCCAAACTTTTAAAAGGAGATTAAGGCAGGAAAATAAGTATTTGATTTTCATTTTTAAATGTTCTTGGGCATTGATTTGATTTATATAATTGTCATGAATATAGCAAATAAGAATGAACAATAGATCAGTCAAGTATTTCAAAAGTTTAACTTCCTGTAATATGCTGTTTTAGTTATCCCTTTAAAATTTGTTTTTATAACACTTGGTGAAACTTAATTTGTTAAATTATAAACAAATACCGTCTCAAGATGACATGAAATGAAAGTACCGTATTGTTACAGTGAACAAGGAACCTCATTCACGAGTAGTAATGCATTAGTACCAGCCCGGTTACTTTGAGTCGCCTATTAACCCTTTCACGACCAAATTATTTTCATACTGATCAAAATATTGCGTAGATTACTATTTATCTTTAGTAATCTCTATGTAATTTTGAACGAATCATTTAGAATATAGGACTAAAGGGAATGATTTTAAAGGTTTGTTTGGGACATATTAACCCAACGGTAGCGAAAGGGTTAAGAAGTAGGAAGTCATGAGTCACGCGCAGGTATATAAGATGGCTGGTGAGCGCAGGTAGGGCCATTCTTCTGCCGTCGGCCGCTGTGTGCGTACGCTGCTTGTGCGCTCGCCTGTAATGCGTGTTCTGCATTTCGTAACTACTCTCCCCATGCAGCGTTGACAATATTGTTACCTAGGTGTTAAAACCTCCATAAAATTTTACTGCCCTTTATAATGAAATACTAGTGTACCCAGTCGTCAAAAATGATGGTAGGGATTCTTTGATAATACTTCAGTGGTGCTCGACTATGAATAAAAATTCCAGTAATTTCAATCAGAGTTGCGTCAAAGTCTTCTTACATGTTAGCTGTCCTTTTCACAAACCTTTCTCTTTAATTCTTCTTTCGTTCGTCCTCTTGCGACATGGTGCCTGTCCTTAAAGTAAATTTTTCCCTTTCTAATCGTCTCCTATTTTTTCCTGTGACATCTGAGTGCATGCTTAATCTTTTCTTTCATTATCTATCTTTTTTTCTCTCGTCACTGCTTTTTTTCAACGAAGTTTGCCTCTTTAGACGCTTTTTTCACGATTACGGTCCATTCTTGATTCGCGTTCTTGGTAAGTTTTTCGAGAGATAGCTCTCTTCTTGAGCTTAGCATCCATGGCTCGAACATTGGCCGTATCACTGGTACTTTGTTGAGATCTTTGCCTTTTATCCTCTCCCGTGTTAGTTTGAGTTTCCTTCCTTCTGGTGTTTCTTCCATAGTTCTTGTGAATTTATTAGTTTCAATTTATATTCAAAATTTACTTGTAGATGATATAGCATATGCTCGTTCTACGATACCAAGGCCGTTCAGAAGAATCTTGCGGTTGAGAAAAGTTATATTCTGTTTATTATTTTAGGCTGCCGTAGGTAGTTGACTTCTTGATGAGAAAGCCTTCTTCCAACAAATTGCTATGGCAGAAGGACAAGCTGAGGTCCTGGTATTTCTTGGCAAAACATTTGTGAAATAGCTTATGCACAACAGGATCAGACTCAAAGATACAGCAATTCATGTACCACCCTCAAAAGAGGGACAAATCAAATGGTACCGAGCTACTTTTTAAAGCGAAGCGGTTTTTAGACTCGTGGTGTGTTCGTTAGATAATAGTCGGTGTAAAGGTGCTGGTCCAATAGCATAGTTTAAAGTAGAAACATGGGCAGTAATTAGAAGAAGACTGTATCTATGCTACCTTTTTTAACACGTTGACTCCGAAGTGGTACGTATGTGTACCACTTAGGTTAGGTTCTGTAATTTTTTCAGATCCTTTTAGTGACTATCGTACAAAGTGAAGTTTTACACCAATCAGGCAATCGGAGGCAACGTGTTAAATGAATATTTCCTCCATCTTACAAGGGAATAAAAAATTGTAATGACCCAGCACTGGTTCCGTATCGAGATTACTTGCAGTGGTGACCCAACCTGTGCTCTCTATTTGGCCTCTACTCCGCGCGAAGCTTCAACAGCTACGAAGAAATTCAGCTGAAAAAATATGCGTAATAGCCAATGTACGACAGCATCAAAAACTCTCATGCAGTATTTTGACTTTAGAGTGTATATTCCAAAACTCTATTTGACATCTTAATTTGGAAATGAAATTTAATGGTTTCTCATCTTATTCAGTAGACGAATTTCCTGCTATCTAAATCCTTAAAAGCGTGACAGAGAGACGGACCAAGCAAGCAACAAACTTTGTGAACTAAATGAAAAATGAATTCTATGAAAACTAATAGTCTTAAATGGCACTCAACTACAAGAGTAACTATGGTAGTGACTGAGACTTGGAGAAGCACTAGTAGACTTCACACTTGAATGGCCTTTGTCAGTTTTGTGGCCTGGATCCAGATGGACCTTGATTTTAACAAGACTGTAGTGCAGTTTAGTTTTAAAGGAATATTGTCAGTTACTTGTAAAGACCGGAAATAGCTGTAAGATTTATTAAAGCTCATTGACACAAGAATTAGGTGTTTTATTGACAAATATTTCAATGAAAATTTGTTCAGTCCATGAGTTATTTAAACTTGCAGGGTGAGCAATGAGGAAGCGAAGGAAGTGCATCGCAGCCTGAGGCGAGGAGCTGGACTGCTGCTGTATGCTCAGAACGAGTGGGTGCCCCACTTGCTGGAGCAGCCACTGCCAGGGTCTGATTATGACCCACGTGTTCACACGGCCTACCTCAACCAAGCCACCGCTGAGGCGCAGGAAGGTCTGATTACTGCCACACTTCTTTGTCTTTTAGTAACACGTTGGTTGCGATGTGTACTACATGTGGTCACGGAGTTATTCCAAAATCGCGATGTGTACTACATGTGGTCACGGAGTTATTTCAAAATCGCGATGTGTACTACATGTGGTCACGGAGTGTATTCCAAAATCGCGATGTGTACTACATGTGGTCACGGAGTGTATTCCAAAATCGCGATGTGTACTACATGTGGTCATGGAGTGTATTCCAAAATCGCGATGTGTACTACATGTGGTCACGGAGTGTATTCCAAAATCGCGATGTGTACTACATGTGGTCATGGAGTGTATTCCAAAATCGTGACCAGGGTTGATCATTTCAAAGTTGATACTATTTTAGTGCGAAACATTTTTTTTCTACTTATGTTGTCCTCTGGGTTTGTGTGACGTCCTTGTTTTGGATTAAATTTTATCCTTCAATTTGAATTTCGTATTAATTTGCATGAAGTTTGTTAGTATTTTACTGAACAGACTTTCCATTTTTAAATTATTTTAATTACGTACACCGCTATTCTTTTGAGGTATCTTATAAAGTTTATTCAATATATTTCATGGAGGAAGAGTCCTATAACTACATCCATTAGAATATTCCGTATGTATTTAAGAAATAGTTATTACTTAAACGCATTCTGCCAAAAAACTCATCTCTGGAGACTACTCAAAACACCGTGAAAGAGCAAAAAGTCCAGTAGGCGAAAAGTCGACGTATCCTCGTCAGAGAGCTCTTGTATTCTGCCTACCACCTACCAGCCAGCAGTGAAGCCCCAAAATGCGTTGTATCACAACTCCCTTCAGTCTTCCTCACGGAGGGAAAGTGAAACTAACAATTCTTCGTGATGTTTCACTTTTTCTCGTGTGATTCCACTAATTGATGGAAGCACTAATGAACTCTGACATGTGTGCAGTGACGATCGCACGGGCTGTGGAACTGAAGCACAACGCAGGTCTCATCTCTGCGCTCTGCCACGAGACTTCAAAGATGTTCACAACTGCCGCTGACTCGCTGGCATCCCTCGACCACAAGGTCTTCGGCCATTGGATGAACTACCTCAAACTCAAGGCTGCCTTATATATCGCTTATGTGGGTATACCTTTTTACATTTAGTACTTTCTCTTGCTTGCATCAAACTCAAGGCTGCCTTATATATCGCTTATGTGGGTATACCTTT